>PVKN010024448.1:0-14436 GCA_004027915.1 Capromys pilorides
TTTTTTTAAAATTTTATTTATTTATTTTTTTATTATGGCCGGCTCAGCCCACCTTGGGGGTGGGGCTGGCACAGCATGCGGTGCTGGGAATCGAACCTCGGTCCCTGCAGTTGCCTAAGCTTTCCTAAGCAGGCGCCTTAGACCACTGAACCATCTCACTGGCCCGGTTAGACTTTTCTACTAGATGGTTAAGACCAAGATAAAGTAAAACCTATATAACAAAAAATGTAACTTTTATGTCTGACAAGGTCAGTTAAATTCCTTCAGGATTTACCCTGGAACTATGTACAGCACTTTGTAAATCTTTTGTCAGTGTCAGCCATCTGGATGAACCTGTTGCCTCTTTTTTTGGGGGGTGGGGGGCTGGGAATTGAACTCAGGCCTTTATGCTTACTAGGCAAGCACTTATTCTACTGAGCTATCTCCCTAGCCCCTGTCTTTCAACAAAGATAATTGTAATGGATTATACCTGTCCGAAATTACTAGGAGAAACCTTGTGTCCTCACTAAAATGGTTTCCTGTTATGTACCCTGAAAATCAAGGTAGCTCTTGTTATTTTTCTACTGGGCAAAGCTGGAAGGGACTGCTACCTCTTTTCATCACTTCCTGGCTCGAGTGCAAATCCTTGAGCCTGCTAGTGTTGTACACAGCTGATGTGTTTCCACCCTAACTGTATCTTGTAACAGGCCCCATCTGTGGCAAGTTAAACTTCCTAGTCTTAAGAGCTTACAGCTAGTCAACAAGGCTTACTATAAAAGACTGTGCTTAACTCTGTTTCAGGGCTATTGATGACTTTCTGCGTGGAGTTCGGCTGGCCAGCCACCGGACCAGCTAATAAAGGCTCACCAAATTTCAATCTGTTCTAGTCTCAGTCTCTATTCAATTCGAACCTGGTATACTAATGATATTTCTTTTACTATTGTAAAGCCCTTCCACATATACTTTCCCATTTAATGTTTATCTGCTCTCGAAGTTACACAGGGAAGGATATTTTCTTGAAAATACATCACCTCAGAGAGGTGAATGGACTCATCCTATGTCACCTAGTACTGTAAGTTTAAGGTGGATCCAGGCCCTGGCACTGCCATTCCAAGTTCCAGGAGTGCTTCTCTCCCTGGGCCTCCTGATAGGAGGCACCAGTTGCCAAGCTCCGAGTCTCCAGGGGGCCTGGAGGAACAGGCTGAGAGGCTCTTCCTCCAGTGCTAGCTGACCATATAGTGTTCATTGCCAGCTGGAGAGCTGTTGCCAAGCCCCTTTCTCTTGATAACAACAGAACCTATTCCCTGGTTCAGGCTTGTATGCATGCAGTAGCTTCCCCAAAGCCTAGACAGTGGCTGGGGCTTACGGCCAGCTTTCTGAGCTGCATGCTTAAAGTCTTGTGCACTGTGGCAGATTGAAAGCAGAGGCATGAAGTGCAGGCACAATAGACGGATCACTCAGTCAGCCCTATTCTAACTCTGCTTTTCACCTAAGTGCAAGAGGAGGGCAAAGGTCTCCTTGGTTTTCTTCTGGGAACTTCCTTGCCTAGCCAGCCCTACTCATGCAGAGAATGCCACGGATTCCATTCTAAATCCCCTAGCTTTTATGGCTTTTCTGGCTAATTCTTCCATTAGTCTGCAAGCTACAGAGGGTATTCCTCTGCTTGGCGTTCAGACCCGCAATCTTGCCAGCACCACTAACACAAGTTATCATAGGTTCCAAAGAGTTCCTGCTACAACTTCAGAAGAGACAAAAACCTTTTTGCTAGCTAATTCCCAAATTCCCTTGATAGATCCTTGCTTCTTTAGCTTTACACTATGCTCTCTGTTTAAGTGCAAACATTGTTGCCACCAATACCATTAAATTTTCCTCCACATCCTAGATTCAATATCCTAATAATACCACTTGCTACTTACTCGCCTTTGTATACTGTGGCATTTCATTTCTCTGTGACTTTGTTCATCCTGCTTCCTATGCCTGAAAAACCTATTTTTTTCTTCCTCCACTATCTCCTAAGTGTGTCTCAGGATGCAGCTCACCCTCCTCCACCCCAAAACTTTCTGAATGCCCCTTCTCTTCTGTAGCCCCTACTTCCCCATAGCAGGCAAGGGCTCCTTCACGGGCTTTGTTCATTGGGTATAACCAGCAGACTACAACCTCTCAAGGGCAGAGATCCTGTGGTATTCACCTCCATCTTTCCCAGGACTACACACAGGACCTGGCACATATTAGTATCTCAATTTAAGGTGCTTATTGAAACCCTTTGTCTCCCTGAACTCTCACCATGGGTGGATGGGTTGGGCTGCTCAGCCATATAATTCCTCCCATTTTATAGATGTGGAGACAAACACGGAGAAGCAAGGAACCCTCCTGTTTGCACAGTGCCAAGCAGAGAGTTAAACTCTTACCCGAGTCTCTTTTCTCTTGGCCCTGAAGCTGCTCTTGCTGCCACCCTCTAGGTTGGTCCTCAATGCCTACTTGGAGGTGGCAACACAGCATAGGAAGCAGCCTGCTCGAGCCCTTTCCATCCAGCAGTCAAGTTCAAAGATCCCTAGCACAAGTCCCAGTTGCCCCTGGGGTAAAGCCTAAATCCTGCCTCCTGGCACCAGCCAGTCCCAGCCTCCCTCAAGCCCACTCCTCTAGCCTCTTCCTTCAGCTGCTCCTTACATGCTTGTGCTGAGCCACACCTGCCCTGTCCCTTCTTGGGCTCATCTGAGTGTCCAGAACCTAGGCTTGGCACCCAAACTTTGTTCCCATCATGTCCCAAGACTCCAAGATTAGAGCACCTAGAGTGGAAGGAGAGGGCAGATATCCATAGGAGTCTTCCAGCATGGGGATAATAAGACAGGAACGTGCTCGGACCAAGTAGGTGGATCCCGGCTGCATTCATGGAATATTACAGTCCTGAGAGGTGCTGGTAGCAGTTCCACCACAAAACCCCGCAGGCAGCATATTGATATCACCTGGTGCACACCAAGGCTCTGCGCAGGAAAGCTCACACTGAGCTGAACTCCATCCCACAGTAGCACCCAAAGGCAGCTCCCATTTTTTCTCTAAACTCCAATGAGATTCACAGATCAATTAGTTAATGAACTTGGCTTGGTCACACACCTAGAAAGCAACAGCACCAGGACTCAAGGCCCAGCCTGTGCCTTTTGCTACTGTGTGAGTCTGTCTTCACTACCTTTTCCCTCTAAGAAATTCAAGATGCAATTAGCATAGTAAACATCCTGAGTGCTTCTGAATAAATTTAGTTGTTTAAATGTTATTTGAGGCTGGAGCAACTCCTTCATCCCAATGTCTCCCCTCAACCCCTGAATCCCACTTCTGTCCCACAGAATGCTGATGTTTCATTGAACACAATTTATGAATTGCTGCACTGGAGAGCACCGAGTCTTCTCATCCCAGAAACCTGTGACCACAGGATGGAGATGAAGGAAGCCTACAGGCTTCTGTACGCAACTCCGCTCATGCACATGCCAGCTCCCAAGGCCAGAATAGTGGCTGGCACTCTCCACAGGTAATACAGCCACGGGAGGGAGGAAGCAGATGCCTAACTTACTCCCAGGGCCCAGAAAGGCCCAGATTCCAGGCCGGCTGGTGAGGCTGGCATTTAGTACCACCCAGCGATGGAATTCACGCGCCTTCCTGTAGAGGTCGCACACACCTCAGGAGATAGAACCCAGTGGGAGCACTGTTTTACTGCAAAGAATCCGAAGACTCAAGGACCACAGAGTCAGAAGCTACCATGATCACATGAAAGCTTACCTCTCTGGTACAAAGGCCTAGTGAGGGGAAGGACTTGCCCAAGGTCACAGAACAAGTTCAAAGCACAGCTGGAACTAGAACCTGGCCTCTCGCCTTGAGCTGCAAGGCCAGGGTGGCTTCCCTCCAGGGGCTGATGCATGTGTGTCAGTCTCTTTGGCCTAGCCAGAGACCCTGTGGACAGGCAGCATGGAAGCATGGAGGCCACCTCAAGCCTGACTTCCCAGTTCTCACAGTTAAGGCCAAATAAATAATGACTAAGTGGCTGAGTAGATAAAAATATCTGATTTTTAATTCAAAGCCTTATTTCTCCTCTTGATTGTTTACTGTACACGGTCAGGATTAACTTTTAGCTGATCTTAAAAATTACTTATCTTCAAAGGGTAAACATTTGCCACCACAGAATTGTGATAGTGCTTACATTGTGCTTACTATATATGTGTGTATACATATAGGTGTGTCAACCCCTTATTTAAATGACATAGCTGTACAGGTAACAGACAGACACTGTCCTGCCGTCCCTGCATCCATAAAGCTTACATTCTAGCAAGACAGAGTGTCATTAAACAATTCATTTCACAATTAATTAGGCAATTAAAATGATGGTAATTGCTACATAGAAGAAGTAGAAAGAGCTGTCCCGTGATTACCTTAAATAGAGTAGAAAGTGCCAGTTAACCTGCCAGATGTTTTGAGAGCTGACATTAAAAGCAACTTTTCCATAGCCCCATCCTGCAATTATTTACAAGAAAAGAGCAGGGAGAAAGACATTCTTGTTTGCCTAAGGGAAATAAAAAGGTGTCTTTTATTAACATATATTCCTGGAAAATAAAACTGCCCAAGAACAAATAAAGATATTCAGGATTTACTCCAGAACAGCTTCCAAGCACTTCCAGTCTGCTGGGATTCTGTACATTACATGGCGGTTCTTGTTCCACTTAAAGGAAAGAAACAAAGGCTCAGAGAGGCTCACCAGTTCTTCAAGGGTTAGCCACAGCTAGCAAGGTAGACCAGGGTCCAAGCCTGGGCTAATGTGACAGCAGTGCTTAGGTCTCTCCCTTCTAATCTGAAGAGCTCATCAGCCAGGAGTCGAGACTTCAGACTCTGACATCACCAAAGGTCTTCGTGTCAGTGCCATCTTCCCTCCATGGGGCCCTGGAGGAAAGAACACCAAAACACTGTATTCTCCAAGAACTAAGAGGATCAAAATGAGAAGTTTACCTATGATATGAACTACGCTTCTTGGGAGAATGGTTAATTACGAATGATTGCATTCCTTTCTCCTGAGATACAGGGCTCTTGAACAAAAAGTTTTAATATTTCATTTATGCAAATGGAGAAACTATTCACTACCTCTCAAACAAGATGCCAAAGTGTAGTCTCTTTTCTGCCTTTCTAGGACTTAAGCAAACATTTTCCTTCTCTAAGGCAATTTCATCTCATGTTGTAGCCAAGCGTTACCAAGAGTTTCTGACTCCAATTTCAGGAACAAAATCATTTCTTACTAATCCAGTTCATCATTGTTTAAAAGGGATGCCAGAGCTTCATTTTCCATTTGAAAAGAAAATGGTTCATCTTTTCTGGGTTCAGCCTCTATCCTGAAGATTACTGGTCAACCATGTGTGCCTGATCCCAGAAATACCTTTTCCCATAGACAACCATCTCTTTGGAACATTTTCCAACATCCATAATGGGCCCATTTTTGAAATACAGAAGTGTTCCTTGGCCAAAGTGCCCTCCTAGAAGCCTGCTCTTGGAAACCTGCAGCTCCCTCTACCAAATCTTGGTCCCGCCACAGGGATCTGGGAACCCAAAGGTCTATTGAGCTACTGCTCCCCAGGTGGGCATTTGGCCTTATTGAGTGGGAGCAGGGAGAGGGCACCAGGACAGGCATGTATGGACAGCCCTCCTCCCAAGGAGCCTGCCTTTCAGGTTTCCCAAGAGCCCTGTGCCTGTGGATTCTGTAATGAGGAGGGATTTGTTTGTTGAAGGATCTTTTCAACTTTATTGCTTAACTCAGAGGTGAGAAGGAGGTAGGGGCAAGATGAGAATTTGTCTCTGTTGGCTTCTTGAACCACCTAAGCTTAAGTTTTTCTGAAGCTGCCCTGAAACGGTAGCCAGGAGAGTTTTAAGGAAGGGGATCCAGGAGTTCTTTCCCCTCTCTAGACTTCAGCTTCCTGTCTATTCACTAAGAAGACAGATTACTAGCTCTCTGCCCCAGTTTTCACATCTGTGCAATGTGGCCTTCTCTGACTTTACCCTCTCAGTTACAGAAAGACCAGTGTGAAGGTGAAATCAACTAGATCTGAGAATCCAAGGCCCTCATTTTGACAGTGGATGTGGCAGAACTATACAGCAAGGGCAAATTCTCAGTAGCTTTCAGATTTCCTCTGCCTTGGTTACCAACCTGTTTGTGCAACAAACAAAATTTAATTTTTAATTTTGAAAACCTGTTTATTTGGCAAATAATTGCAGAAGTTAGAAGAGAGTTCCTCCTATATCCTTCACCCTTTTCCCCTGATGTTAGCATCTTACCTAACTATAGCATAGTGATCAAAACCAAGAAATTACCATTGGTACAATATGACTGAAAATGGGCTTAATTTTGGATCCTAAGATTTTAGATTAAGGAAATTCAACTGGCAACATCTATGCAGATATTCAAAATTCAAAAACATTCTTCCACAATTAATGCACTCATTGTGTATAATAAACATGTTCTAATAAAAATTTTAAAACTTAAACCCCAAAATCTGAGACAATTCTGCCTTCAAACATTTCAGACAAGAGATACTCAGCCTATATATGTATGCAAATATGGTATACATGTATATGTATGAATGCACATATGTTTAGTCATGTACACATACCCATATTTATTTCTGTATCTATCTGGATATATATTAAAATAAGCATAAATTCAAATGCTCCCTCTAGCTCTACATAGCCACACAGGGTTCATTCAAATCTTTCCCTGGGTACATATCTGACTTCTTCTTTCTTTCATAATGAGAAACTTGGCTCCCATTACCCACAATTCACTTACTGATTTGTTCACCTCTCAGATGCACACAAAATAGTATCAGAATGTTCACCGGTAAACGCATTTACCAACTAGAGTGCGGTGTTTATATAGCTCTGTTTTGTCTTTCACCAAACATCATTTTCAATATCTAAAAGAAAACCTGGATGCAAGCCCCAGCCTTGCCATTCCTTGCTGTTGGCATAAAGCACTTGCTTAGCCTCTTCTTCCTCAGTTTACTGATTTACAGAACGAGACTAATGAACTCAGTCTTGCCTGTTTCATAGCCCTCATGGGAGGAGATATAAAGGGGTCAGAGGTGTCTTCTAGCACTTCCCTCAAAGCAAATGTCATCACAGCTCAGTCCCTGAGCTCTGAGTTTGTGCCTTGCAAATGACAGCCCTAATCCAGGTCTTGTCCTGCTCTAAAGCACACACAAGTGACACAAGTGTCCACTTCTTTCTGCATGCAACTCAGCGAGTTTGAGCCAGCCATGCTGGGAGGGCGTCTGGTCTCTGGCTAAACAAACACAGACATAAGAGTCTTTGGGCTCCTGAAGGCTCTCTTTACCTGCAGGGCACTTCAGGCCACCTGGAGTCAGTGGCCTTTGTCATAGTTGTCAGAGCCTCTTCTTCCACAAGCAGAAGGCTTTGTGGTGGGGGTGGGAGAACTCCAGCCCACTAAGATGGGAAGTTTTGGACTCACTTTAGTTTCAACTGATAGGGACCCTTCCTGTCCTGGGCCTCAGTTTTCCTATCTGTAAAATAACTGAACTAAATTAAGCTGGATCCTGTAGGCACGTATGTGTTCCATTTGGCCACAAAGTATTTTTAGCATATTTAAAAAAGAGAAAGAATAGTGCTCATATGCACCTCATCTTACTGCCACCCAGATTCTGCTATTGGTTAGTATCTTGCATTTTTGTGGTGCTTTTTTTTTTATAGTTGATGTGCCAATTTTGCCACATTATTATTAACTAAAACCCACAATTTATTTATATTAGAGTTAATTCTTTTTAAGTGTTGGGATACAACCCAAGCCCTAGGGCATGCTAGGCTCCCACTCTACTCTGAGCTATATCCCAACTCCTAGGGTTGATTCTTTGTGTTTTAGAGATCCACTGGTTGTCATAGATACATAATGCCATGCATTTTAGGTTTGTTTGTTTGTTTATTTACTTATTGTATGTTAGTACAGGGACCATAGGGTCTCAGTACACAGGTCAGACTTGTACTTCTGTTTTCAGCCTCCCCACCACCACGCCCAGTCTCAGTGGCTGTCTCAGCGAGCCCAGGGAGCTGGGCTAGCACAGCATGCAGGGGATCAAACCCCGGTCCCTGCACCTGTCTAAACAGGTGCCTTAGTCCACTGAGCTATTTGGCCAGCCCTCATACTTTTTCTATTACAGTAGCACACAGTTCATCTTAAAAGTCTTTGTGTTCCATCACTAATATCTCCTGCCTTCTTCCCAAGCCTCTGCCAGCCACTGATCTTCTTACTGCATTAACAGTTTTGCCTTTTCCAGACTGTCATATATTTGAAGTCAGATAGCATGAAGTCTTTACAGATTAGCTACTTTCACTTTGCATTATACATTTAAATTTCATCTATGGCCTCTTGTGGCTTGACGGTGTAGTTTTTTAGATAGGATTTCACTATGTTGCTCAGGCTGTCCTTGAACTCACTGCGTACCCCAGGGTGACCTCAAACTCAATATCCTCCCTAACCTCCCAGGTGCTGGCATTATAGCCACTCACTGTCATACCAAGACAACATTATGATGTTAAGCTGGAGTGCCTGCCTGGCAAGCACAAGGCCTGAGTTCGATTCCCAATACAAAAAAAAAAAAAAATTAAGCTTGAATAATTTGCCAGCATTTAAGAATGGCAAGCGTTATATTGCAAAAAGGTTTTCGGCTTCAGAAAAGTTGGAAGATTGGGTGGCACTGGGTCTGACCGCCGAAATGGCAACAGTGGATGTGGCGTGGGGGACTTGTTCTCTGCAGAGCCCTACTGGCCTCCTTATGTGACCACTCAGGTTTGGGTAAGCACAGAGACCACTTTTCATCTTGTTAACAGAGTACAACCAAGGAGATGTGATGAGGGTTCCATCTGCTCCACTCCCTGCACCCCAGTTTGTCGATGTCTTTATGTCCTGTTCCGTGTCCTGAGAAACTGATCTTGCAGACTGCACCTCCCAGCTCCCTTGTTGGCTGGCTTCCAGGTGATGCCGGGGGAAGCACTGGCCGTGACTGTGGGTGCCGGGGGAAGAGGACCACGGTGTCGCTTTACTTCCTCCCTGCTTGCACACCTGCCCTCTGACTGTAGCTTCAGCTCTCCAAGTCTGAGGCTCCTGCTGGTCTGTCCCCCCCCACAGTCCCAGTACTTGCTGGACAATGGCCATCTATGCCTCCCCTTGCTGGGCCCCACTGTGGCCAGCTCCAGGCCTCTCGCCATCTCTTGTTTGTTCCCCATCCCAGTTATTCCTCTGAGTAGTCCTTTCACTGAAGTCTCCTTGCTTGAGCCATCTTAATGGATTCTGTTTCCATTCGAGACTGACAGAGCAGGTTGCTTATTTTCACCATACCTAAGCTTTTCCTCTACGAACAAAAATTAGTTTAGGGCCTGCTTAGCTCAGTTGTTTAAGCATCTGCTTGGGCAAATGCAGTCAAGCACGGGGGTCTGGGGTTCGATCTCCAGCTCCACAAACCTTACCCGACCAGCACTTAAGGCAGCCTGAGCCAGCCAAAAAAACAAAATCCTTCTCAACATTTTTCTCTCTGTTGGTGCTTTTGCTATCTTCTGCTGCTATGTGTTGCCTCTTTACCATGTGCTGTCTGCTTTGGAGTCAGCTAATTATGGACTGAAACTGCCACAGACTATGAACTAAATAAACCTTTCCTCTTTAAAAAAAAAAAAAAAAAAACAATTAGGTTCCCATTTCTATAAAGATGATGGGAATTAAAGAAAAAAAGCTGTGTGATCCCTTGCTCAGTGCCTGGCATATTAATGGTTCAATGAATTATTATTGTTATTATTATTATCATTATCATTATCATTACCATCAGTATTGTTAGAATTTATTACCCTGTAGCTGCATGATCCCTCAAGGTTCTTAAGCATAAACAGAATATGAATGAGTGATTCACTATACAAAAGTTGTTGCCAATAAATCTCCAGAGATCATCTTAATCTTTTGATCTTATAGTAGAGCTGAGGCTTGGGTAATGTGAATCATTAGTTACCTTTCACTATTAATAAGCAAGAGGATTGTGCCTTTCAAGGAGAGCTTTGACACCCACACTTTCCTCTTATGATGTCAACCACATGGAACTTCCATCCTCTTTTATAAATAACAACTAATATTATTTGGGGGACTTTCAGGTGAGCTCAGTGGTTTCAGCACTGGCACTGGCAATCCCACTCATACACAGGGGATGCTGATTTGATCCCCAGACCCATCCTTAAGGCAGCCTGAGCCAGCCAAAACAATAAAATCCTTCTAAATAACAACTAATATTGATGAAGCACTTTCTCTATGACAAATAAGCCACCAAGTCTTTATACATGGCCGTGTGTAATACCACATATTTTTGTCTCTCAATATGAGAGGTTAGAGAGACAAAGTGATTTGTCTGTGGTCATATGATCAACATATTTTTAAGTAGGGACTAAGTCCGTATTTTCTGGGGCCAAGATTGGTGCATTTTCCACTACCCATTCTGTCACTGACAAGAACTCTGTCTCAGAATAGCCGCTGAGTTTTCCTCCCCACACAAACCTTCCCACTTCTAAAAAGAGGCATCACTCAGCCTTAAAATTCCCTGGTTAAATTAGCAACGATCTTGAGCAATGTCAAGTCAGCGCTAATCATCCCTTTCCTTACTAAGTTTCAGCAAACAACTTCCACTCCTGCGCTTCCTGATGACAGCCTGGCTCACGCAGCCCACACCCTGCTTGAGCTCCTCTGATGCAGCTCCTTGGGCAAAGAGAAAGACCAAGTCCACTTGACGAACTCAGTAAGGAGCAGGAGGCAGAAAATGAGGTTCATACAGAATATCAAGTCCTTCTATTTGGATGTAAATAAAAGAAAGTGGGTAGTAAATAAGTCAATAAATCCTTAAAGAATCAGAGTCAGGGTTATATAGGCTGGGAACCCATCCCCTGCATCCCTTTTCTGGCCCTCAGTTTCCCTGTCTGTAGAATGGGCTGCTGTTGCCTGCCTCTTGGGAGATACCTTCACATTGGAAGAGATCACATTTACCTGGAACCAAGCACACAGCAGACCCTTGAGGATGCCTGCTTCTCTGTCCCTCTGCCTTCCTGCATATTCTGCCAGCACACTGTTAGAATTTTCTTAGACCTATGGAAACTTCATCCAGCCTGATGTTAGAAATCATCTAAGAGCTACCATATTTGGGATATTGTATTTAAAAAAAAAGGCTCAGAGAACTAAAGTTCCAACTCCTTGGACATATACCTGAGTGTCTCAGCATTTGATGCAGTGTTGTAAACACAGATGGTGCTAAGAAAGTTGACAGTGAGTTACAACATAGATGTCTAAGTTTTAAATCATGGTAAGGTCTTCATACTCTTAGCAAGTACTCTTACTAATTACTGTGACATCTAAGATATTACCAGGGCCCCCAACTGCCTAGGAGGGGATTAGGAAGTATGGGTTCTCTCCATTATACGGATGGGAAAACAAAGTTTCTGTGAGGTTAGGTGCCTTGTTAAGAGTCACAGAGTTCTCCTGATCACAATACAGAGGTCTTTGCATCTGAACAGCATGTTGATCTTTGGCAAAGAAGAGCACATCCTTGAGCTTGCCTCCCAGTAATGTTTCCCTTGATCTTAGAATGAGGAGATGAACTTTAGTCAGAGAACAACACAGTGGGAACTGAACTGGGACAAAATTTGGGGTTCTCCAATTCTTTCCATTGGATTAATCTCATTCTGCTCTGTGTCTTAGACAGAAAAGAAGCAGATGTAAGGCAGGGAGAACTTGCAACTAATACAATGAAAGAAATGCTTCAGGTCCTCAGAATCCTGGTAAATCAAACTCCATGAGTGACTATAAAGAGTGTCCAGCCCCATGTTCTGCCTTCCCAAGGGACCCAATCCTGCACTGTATTCTCGAGTCTAATCCTGGCTACTCAGCTATTGCCAGGAAGCTCAGGGAACACATTCAAGGCCCAGAGATGCTGGGTGGAGCCAAGCTGGGATCTCAGGTGTCTGGACACACACAGTGCTCTCTCTAGCGCTGCTTCTGACCCAGCTGTTACAGGTCAGTGGATGCTTAAACAGGGGTTAAGAAAAGAGGTATCTGGGGCTCTCAAGACGGGCCATGGCTCCAGGGCACACTTGATTTCTCTCTCTATGGAGTCAGGGATTCACTCTAGTGATACCCATGGCTATTTTCTAGTAGGGAACACTGCCCCTCCAGAGCATATCTTTGACCCTGCCAAAAGGGGGCCTTACTCTAAATTAAGCAGCCTGAGGGAGTTGATTGAACTGAGTAAGTTGTAGGGACACTCATGTACTTATTTACTTAACATTTACCAGCAACCTGCTTTCTGACAACCTTGGACCTAAAGTCTGAGAATTCTATACTGAATTGGGCATGAGGTTTACCCTTTGTAATCTGCTAAGATTTACATCTAAGCAGCTGAAAAGCAAACCAGAGTTTGGCAGGGCCCTAAAGGGAGACAGCAGAATTAGGCTGCGTGGTCTCGACTCAGCTTCATCCCACAACGCTAGGTGGTGACCTTGGTTAATTCGTTCAGTCTCTGTACTCTCAGTTGCCACACACATCCTTCCTTCCTTAAGAGCTACTCTAAAAATGAAAGAACATGGCAGCCTTATAAGCACTCTGCAGACAAGCTAAGCAAGAACAGATTATGAGAAGTGTTTTATGTCATCTTTTTTGGGGAGTGGAGTGTGTACTTAGGATTAAACCCAGGGCTTTCACACTGAGATACATCCCCAGCCCTTTTCTATTTTTTATTTTGAGACAGGTTCTTGGTATGTCACTAAGCTGCCCTAAGGTTAGCTTCTCTCGGAAGTTAAACTTGTGATCCTCCTGCCTCAGCCTCCCAAACTGCTGGGATTACAGGTGTGGGCCACCATGTCTGGCTTATTCATGTCATCATTAATACAGATGCCATTTACTCAACACTTTTCCAAGTAACCGATCAATATCATGTGCAATTATTTCAGCAGGCTAGATATAGCTATATTATTATCTACATTTCAGAGATGAGAAATGGAGGCTCAGACAGGAAACATGTCACACAAAGTTGTGACACAACTGGTACCAGAACCAGGTCATTTGGATTTCAGAGCCAATGTTCTTTCTGAACTTCTTCCTTCCTTGTTCCTCTTTACTCTCTTACTCAGCAGTGCATTTTAGGGCCTATTTTCTCCACCCTGCAAAGCTAACATGCACCAGCCTTGGAACTTTCCCTCAGGGGCTCACAGCCTTGAGGGAGGCCAGTGAGGAGCAGTGACTTCAAGTGAAAGAGCTCTCCAGAGAGGACCATTTGGGGACCAGAAGAAAGACACTGAGAACAAGACCATAGGAAGCAGTAGTTCCAGGAAAGGATAGGGAGGAGGATGTGTTTTGTGACACATGTCAAGGAGTCTGGCTTTGTCCCAGGGGCCTGTGAGAGTTGAGTCCATAGGGTCTTGGTAACCCCCATTTCTTGTCTTCATGGCCCCTTGTCTGGCCTCTGGCTGGCTGACTCCACAACTGAGGAGTCAGGTCAGATTGGTCCATAGAATGTGACAGTGGTCAGGCCAGCCAGCACAGAGCTTTCCAAGGGACATGGAGGAACTAGGCAGGGGCCAGGGCAAGACCAGAAGTTGGGAAGCACCAGAAACACCTCTCAGTGGCTCTGGGGACTCAAGGACAGTCAGTTGTCATTCATTCCTTCAATTATTCATACTACAAATATTTATTAAGAGGTTATCCTCAGAGAACTAAAGAGAAAAAATTCCCTGGCCTCCTCCTTGAGTTCACTGTCAAATAGAGGCAGAAAAGAAGCAAGCAAATTTTGCATGAATTTAGAAGGCAATAGAGTACATGGAAAGATAAGGTAAATCACTGATCTAGAGTGGGGCTGCCAAAAGGGCTGCTTGGCCAATGATGTGGGGGGAGTTTCAGAGATTAAAGGGGACCCTAGGAGGATGGACAGGATGTGCTTGAGTAAACCATTCTCCTAGGAAGGCCAAGAGAGGGAGCCGCTGTTAGTAAGCACTGCCTGTGTGGCAGGCATGTATGTACGTGGTGTCTACCCTCAACCACACTGTGAGGTGGAAACTATACCTCCACCTTCAGACAAGGAAAATGAAGTTCAAGGAGATCAAGTTACTACTCTAAAGTCACGCAGCTGTTCATAGTGGAGCTGAAATTTGAGCCCAGGCTGCTCTGATGACTCCAACCCATGTTCTGGCAAGGTTTGTGGTCTAGGCAGCAATTGCCCCAGCTTCGAAGGCCAGGCAGACTTTGAAGCATAGAGAAAGGTTGGGATGGAGAAGAGAACAAAGAATATCTCAGACATAAAAGATAGAACACTGAGCAGGAAAGGGGAGGGGTAGGTAATCATGCATTCCTAGACTACCAAAAAAAAAAAAAAGGTTGCCTTTGTTTCACTTAAGGAAAAAAAAAAA
>PVKN010024449.1:0-14434 GCA_004027915.1 Capromys pilorides
CAACATAGACTCCCACTCACAAAGGCTGATCTGGCTACAACCACTGCTGAATGCCCAATATGCCAGCAACAGAGACCAACACTGAGTTCCCGATATGGCACCATTCCTCACAGTGATCAGCTTAAGACCTGGTGATTATATTGGACCTCTTCCATCATGGAAGAGACTGCATTTTTGTCCTCACTGGCATAGACACATATTTTGGATATGGATTTGCCTTTGCTGCACGTAATGCTTCTGCCAAAACTACCATCCATGGCCTTATAAAATGTCTTATCCACTGCCATGGAATTCCACACAACATTGCTTCTGACAAAAAAAAAAAAAAAAAAATTTACAGCCAAAAAAGAAAAGCAGTGGGCTATGATCATGAAATTCACTGGTCTTATCATGTTCTTTACCATCATCCCGAGCAGCTGGATTGACAGAAAGTAAAATAGTCTTTTAAAGATGCAGTTACAGTGCCAGCTAGGTGGCAATAGTTTGCAGGACTGGGGTAAGGTACTTCAAAAGGTTGTATATTGTTTAAATCAGCTCCCTCTGTATGGTACTGGGTCTCCCATAGCCAGGATTAATGAGTTGAGAAATCAAGGAGTGCGAGTAGGAATGGTACAACTCACCATTGCCCTTAGTGACCCACTAGCAAAATTTTTGCTTTCTTTCCCCACAACCTTATATTCTGTTGGACTCTAGAAGTCCTAGGCCCAAAGTGGAGAGGACTTTTACCAAAAAACACAACAATGATACTATTAAATTAGAAGCTAAGTTTTTACTCTGGTCACTTTGGTTTCCTCATGCCTCTTAGGAAACAAGCTAAAAAGGGAATTACAGTGTTATCAGGGCTGATTGACCCAAACTATCAAGGGGAAATTGGATTACTACTCCAGAATGGAAGAAAAGAAGAGAGTGTAGGAGATCCCTTTGGGCACCTCTTAGTATTGCCATACTCTGTTATTAAAGTAAATAAAAAACTACAACACCCTAACAGAGGTACAATGACAAATGGTCCAGAGCTGCAAAAATAAAGATATGGGTCATGCTATCAGAAAAAAAGAAGAAAAAAACCCAATACCTGTTGAGATACTTGGTGAAGACCAAAAAAATATAAAATGGGTAGTAAAAAACAGATAGTTCTAAATACCAGCTACAACTCCATGATCAGCTACAAAAAAGAGACTATAATTACACTATTTCACCCCTATGTATATTATGTTATAATATAATATAGATAGACTTAGTACCAGTTCTTAAGGATTATTAAACCTATGTTAATGTTAAAGCATAAGCATCAAGAAAAAAAAAACTTACCTGCTATTTTGGTAAGGTTATTAGTGTGCTTCTATTTATACACAAGATAGTTATAGCAATGTTAGGCACAATTATATGCATATCTCTATATTCTAGAGACTGGTTTAAAGAAATATGTCTAGTTGCCACGTTGACAAGAGGTGGATTGTAGTGCTTGATATGCACGGTGAGACCCCCACAGTCTAGGGTGGGAGGGCCTCCCAGAGTGACTCTGCACAAAAAGCATATATAAAGGGCACTTCCTTGGACAAACTTCTGTCTTCACAGTCAGCTTGGACGTCATCTCCTGGCTTCCAGCACAGGCTTGGATCCTTCAGCTTTCTGTCATAGACTCTTCAGTCTTCCATCACAGACTCCTCAGCCAGCTGATAGAGACTTCTACAGAACACTGCAGTGAGCTCCAGGCCTTGGACTGAATCCTTCAGTCTCGAGTGTGCAGATGCCCTCTGCACGCTTCCTCATCTAACTCTGGCTGACAGTCATAAGCCAATCTTACAAAGTCTTATACATTTAGACATCGTATGTTAGATCTATTCCTTGCATTATATCTGTTTCTCTAGTAAAGAACTGACTAATACACTGTTGAAACCTACAACCTCTACATTCCTCACTTTAAAGATCCCTGGAATGTAAGAATAATCCTACCAGTCAAGTTCTCCTCCAACCAAGGAAAGCTTGCCAGAGTATAAGTGGACCAGGGTCATGACATAGCAAAGAGAACAGGTTGGGCAAGCATGGGGGCATGGGGCTCATCCCTAGGCCCACTCAGAGCTTCTCTCTTCTGTTAGGGTTTATGTCTAGTTGTCCCCACCAAGCCTCATGTAAGTCATGGGGCAGCTACGGCTGGAGGAGCAGAGAGTGGCTTGGAGGGCAGGGCCAGAGAGGCATGAACTGTTAAACTGGCAGCACTCTGCCCACACACCCAGGCCTGTGGCCTCTCTTAGAGGTGTGGAGCCCATCATCCTGGACACAGCAGCATCCCGGTCTCTCCTCCAGACCCTGTAACATGGGGCAGTGGTGTCTGTGATTGAGGCCATCTCATGCAGACAGGAAATGTTTGGGGAAGACAGAGACACCAAACCTCTTTCCTGAGCAAATAAGGCTCTGAGGTCTTGCTATATAATTCAGGCTGTTTTGAACTATGAAACCTCTAGTAACTCTGAGCTAAATAAACCTTCCTTCCCACATTTTGGAGTGTTGGGTATTTGTCCCAGCAATGAGAGAAGACTAAGCCACCTTCTATCCTCTCTGTTAGGCCCACATCCTCAGCAGCCACTATGGCCTCCTTCATGCCATCTGCTCTCTTGTCCTTGGACACACATCCTCCCTTCACATCATCCCATGCACCTTGGAAGTTTCCAATACAAACTGTGTAAAAACCAAAGAAGAAAGAAAAAAAGAAAGAATCAAATAAAAAGGTATGAAGTCCAAAACACCAGCGTGACAACTCAACTTCGACTGCAACACCAATTGCCTCCATTCACCTGAGCCAGAGGGCTGTCCAGAGAGAAATGCCGTCATGCCAGTGAGCCCAGCCAATGAGTTGGATCCTTTTTCTTTCTCATCTGAATTCCTAACCTAGGCTTACACACGTCTGCATTTTCTAATCTATTTATTGTTGTGGACCCAGTCAGCTGGTAGCAAACAATGTCGACACCCTTTGCAGAGGTAACTTAGCAGATAGGAAGGACAGGAGAGTCAATCTGGTAGAGATGATGGTAATTAAGTATCAGTGAGTACATCACCTCATTTCATATGCATAGCAAAGCCCCCAGGCCCAGTAGTTCCTTTGTGCACAGTACTTCACTAGGCAGCCATTTTATATGAATCAAAGAGTTCGATATTATAACAGTATGAACCACTTACTGCTATAATACTCCTTTTCCGCTGAGAAATTTGAGACACAAAGAAATGAAAACTTCATCCAAAGTTATACAGAAGTCAGTGGCAGAGCCTCAAGTTGGACCCAGGGACTCTGACCTGAAATTCCATCACTACAGTTTATATCTATCTGTCCTCTAATGCCTCATATAGACATGTGTGGAGATTTTGGGAGCTAACTGGCTGATGAGGACATGATACTTTCTGTGGACTAGTCCACTGGTGAGTTTATAGGAAAATATAACTTGGGAAGTGAAACCTGATTGGAGGAAGTGGGTCACAAGGGTGTGACCTTGAAGAATAATCTCCTTACCCCACTCTGCCCTTCATACTCTCTGCTTCTCTACCACCATGGTAATGTAAGCTGCTATTCTCAGATCTCCTCCTCCATGCACCTCTGTTACATTCTCTTGCTTTGGAGCTAGATAACTGTGGACCAAAATCGGAACCAAAGTAAGCCTCTCATTTCTTCAGATTCATCTCCCTTAATCATGTGCTTATAGGAAGAGAGGGCAGAAAGATGGAAGCCTGAGGTTGAAGAGGTACTCAAGGTGAGCCAGGTAGGAGTGCCACTAGAAGGTTTGTGCAATACTAGAGAAATGTCCTGGTTGAAGATCCAGAATGCAACTTTTATGAAGAGAGAGTAGAGCTTGCTTTGGGGCCCCAAGCAGGTGCAGAAAAGGAAAATATTAATCACAATGGGAAGAAAAAACTGAAGAGTCCTAAAGAAGTAAGCAGAAGATAAGTTGCTCTGTTGGTAGCTATATCTGCAGTTATAGCAGTAAAGAACAGACACTATACCTAGCTACCATATGGAGTCAAACAATTCTTTGGATGGGTGATTATAACATTGATAGAAAAGACAAAAACAAAACATGGAAGCATAACTAAAGTCAAAGGAGCAAAAAAAAAATACACTGTGGTTAAACCCAGAGAACAATCGGATTGGCCAATAATTGCTTCCTGTCTTTGATTCTGCTACCACAGCTGTAAGTTAATAGGCACGGGGGCATCTAACTGGCTAAGTCTGAGAGAGGGACAAAGCCCCATTTAGCTTCTAGAGAACTCTGACAGAGTCTTCTCTGCTATCAAGAGCCATAACAGGACTTTATCCCTGTTCCAGTCTGTAGCAACTGCTAGGAGTGACTGGAACAAAGGCACCCATGGGCGTAACGACTGACAAGCCTCAATGTGGAAGAACAGAAAGAGCTGGCCAGGTGTCCAACATAGAGAGGAACAAGCAGCCCTCTATTTTGTTTGATAATCTAGCTTTAAAGATGTCTTCTGTCAAAGTCTGCTTCCTTGGGGAGAGGGTCAGTGTCTCCTGCCCTGTGAATGGGTTCTCTCAGGAGAATTTGTGAGTCCTGGTGCCATCCAGATGACAAGATCCTTGATGTGCTGGTGAGTAGTGTCCTGTGAAGAAGACCAAATGCTCCCAGATAAACAGGCTGGAGCAGTCACTGCCCAGTGACCACCAGCAGCACACTGCTATTTTAAGTATAAAATATATCCCAGAGAGACAGTAGCAAAAGAAGTATGTTTCAAACAAGCAGAAGTGCTGCCTGTCTCCTGGCCTATTATCAGCAGAAGGGGTGACCATGATCATGGGATTTATTTTCCATTTGAGTAAAGGCTCATTATGCATCCAAATTTCCTTGCCTCCCGAGTGCTGACCTGAAGACTGGGGTGCAAATTCCCAGCCACTGTGCCAAACCTGCAACAGTCCTCTATGATTATAGTTCATCTTTTTTTTTTTTAATTTCCTGTTTGATACTGAAAGGTCAGGTAGTAAATCATTAAGCAAGACATTATGAAATACTAGCTAGCAAATCTGACTGCTGAAACCAAGGCAGAAATGTATAGACTTTGAGGACAGAACAATTATTACTGTGTGTGTGAACCTAACAGCTGATGGAGGGTGGCAATAAAAGGAAAACTTTTAATGGGGAAATTTAATTTTGCAGGCAAAAACCTTCAGAAAATTATGAACTCAATAATTTGATTTAATAATTTGCATTTGAATTGCTCTGCATGAGGAACACACTTAAACATTTATAAAATTAAGATGCCAAAATTAATGTTTAGCTGTTATAGAAGTGCTTATAATTGTCCAACTATAGTGCATAATTAAATAGCAATTCCGAACATTACAGGATGGGACCTCATTCATTGCAACTGCGTCAAGCCCAGATATTGGACACAAAATCTGTGAACTGTCAGCCCTCTTGTGGCCACGGGGCACAGTGCAGCCAGGGCGTAATCTCTACCTTTGGAGTCCGGGAGGTGTCAAGAGTTGGTGGATAAAGCCTGCCTTTATCTCCAGGCCAGTACTCATACATTAAGAACATGCCTTCAGGGTACACCTGTAATCCTTGGGAGAACTTGGGAGGCTGAGGCAGAGGGATCCCTGAGAGTTCAAGGTCAGCCTTAGCTATGTACGGAGATCCTGTTTCAAAGGAAAAAAGGAAGGAAGGAAAGAAGGGAGGAAGGAGAAAGAGAGAGAAAGAGAAAGAGAGAGAGAGAGAGCTTCTCCATCTGTGTACACGGGAGGGGTGGGCAGGGAACAGCAGTGTGGAGCTGAGACTTTCCAAACTCCCACAGAAGTGGTGGAACTCCAGAGCAACACCTTCAGTTGCTTTGATGGACAGCAGAACCTGGTCTCTCATCAAAGCACTACCTGAAGATGCTAAACAGCAGGCTCCAAGAGACTGCAACTGGCTAAAGGTCTCTCAGCATTCTGATCTGATTTCTCAGAGAGCCCTTTCTGGGCCACACTGTGTAAAGCCACACAAGCACCTGGTTACATACAAAAAGTCCTGCTCGATACTCTCATCTCTTTTGACCTACTATATATAGGCCGTGCTGTTTATGAACTTCCTGTACCAAATGGAAACTCTAGAACCTGAGCTAAGGTGCTTAGTTAATATCTGAGGAGCCATGAATGATATTAACAAGGTCTGTGGCTGAAACCTAAGCTCAGGCTAGAGAACTCCAGACTCACTAGAGAAGCACAATGTCTTTCAGGGCTTAGCTGGATGCAAGCTCCTCCATATCCACTGGGGCACTGACCTTTAATTCTGTGTTCAAAGCTAAATTCTGCATATTTCCCCATAAATTTCTTCTTCCTTCTGTTATTCAGTGTCTTGGAATAGAGGCATCACTCTCCCATCAGTTGCACAAGCCAGAAATTATAGTGCATCTTGACTTCTCTGCATTCAAAGAACTCCTTCCTCTTCCATTTGTAGCTAATGAGCACCGAGTCCTGCTCATTCCACCTCCTGTGGAGCTCACGCATGTGCCAGCTGCTCTCCATCCACCCACAATTTCCATGTGCAGATCATGGTCATGATTCATCTGTTATGGCCAAAACTTGCCTGCCGTCTTTCCTGATTCCAGGCTGCAATCTGACAGTGCTCTCAAAACCATGCAGACTCTAACTGTCCTTCTGTCATTCAGACTTCTCGTTATTCAGCTCCCCATTGCTTTTTTGGGAAAGCCCTAAAGAGCGAATGTGACACCCGTGCCTACCTGACCTACTCCTCACACTGCTCTGTCCCCTCTTCCATGCCTGATCTGTTGCAGCCTACAGACCTCACAGAGAGCCCCTTCATGTTAGCACTCCCAAGCCCCTTTCATGCAGGTTAGCTCACCAATGTCTTACAAGTCTACAAGGCAAATATTAGGAATCTCACTCTACAACCAAAGAGGTTCAGAGAGGGAAAAGTGACTTGCCTGGGTTGTCAAGGTCTTCCACTCTGAAACTTCTGGTTCCTTCCTCATTCTCCTGCTCCCTAAACTATCAGCATTAACATGTTTCCCAGCATCCACTGCATGCAGAGCACTGTGTAAGATAGCCTCCAGGGTCCGTCCTCTTCTTCCTTCGAACACCACTGAGAAACACTGTTGCTCACCTATAGCACGCAAGATCCTAATCACAGAACATCCAAACCCAGCACCTAAGTCGCCGGCACCTACAACAGGGAGCAGCCCTGGTGGCAAGCCATGTTCTTTTCTTCCTTCCTCTCTGCATCTTTGAGGAAGTGTGCTTACCCAGGGCATTGCTAGAGCCATCTGTCTCTTGGAAAATGAAACAGGAAACAGCGAGTTTTGTATACTTTTCTGGCTCCAGTCCTCTGTGGGTTTTTAAACACATTTTTTCCCCATTTTTTTCAACTAAAAGACCAATTCTATCATCATGGAAATCCCTTGCCTTATTGGCAAGTTCTATTATAAACCATACCCAGACTTTGTCCCAAGGACGAAAGATGACAGAGTTTTCAGATCTGAATTGTACCAGTTTGGAACATGTACCTGAGCTCTCATAAAATTCCACTAAGATAACAGCTATTTGAGGGGAAGGGCATCCTCCCCTCCCCACCCCACCCAATGAGAAGACCATTCAGTAAAACTGCTCACCCCCTTATAGAAGTTCTCTGTTTATATTAGTTGCCATGGCAGCCCTACCCTTCAAATTGGAAAAGTCTGGAGAACAACATCACCCTGATATTAGAGATTTCATGAGAAAAGGACAGACTCAGCCCCGAGGGTGAGGAAAAATGTGGTTTCTTTGAAAGCCTTCACCCATAAACTCAGCCACAAGATAGAGACTGGAGACTAGTAAATATGAATAAAACTCCTAAAGATTTATGTAACTTTCGTCTAACTCAGGCTTTGTGAAAATCAAAGATTATCGTTTTTGTTTCTTCCATTTTCCCTAGTGGATAGATGCTTTAAAAGTATTATTTTGAATAAATGAAAAAATTCTTTTTATGAAATCAACTTCTCTTCTAGATATATAAAGAAAAATAAATTTAATTATTTCATAACACTGCTGAAAGAACTAAGAAAGTTCTGAAGGCCTGTTTTCCTAACATATTTTATGATTAGAGCGTCCATGCTCCTCCAGGTTTGTTTACTTAAAGTCTCTTCTTGTGACTTTCCATGGAGCCTGCACCTTCCCACCCACCTGCTCTTGCTCATGAAACTCCTTAGCAAAGAATTCCCCCTCTACCATGCTTCCAGAGGAGTAGGCTGTGTATATTTCTTTCCTTTATGGCTGAGGTGAAATTATTCTTTTTATTTATATTTTGCAGTTCTTTGTTCAGATTCGTGCCTCCTGCCCTTGTAAGTGTCACACGGTTGGCTGGTACATAATAAGACATAACAGGTATGATTCATTTAGCATTTAGGGTTTTGTGCACACTCTCCCTTTTAGCCACTCCTAAAACCCAATGAGGGGTGCTGTTGAAAGGAGTGGGCCTATGATGAAGTCACATAATTAGTACAGAGGGAAGTTGGCCTTTGAACCAAGGAGCTTTCAAATGTGTGGCCTCCAAGCCCAGTACTCAATGTTTAGTCTCTGAATGAGCAAGTGAATGGATGAAGGAATGAAGAGAAAAAAAATGAATCAGTGTGCACCACTTAGAATTTCAAGGCAAACAAATATTAAACAGATCAGGGTTGGCAGGATGGCTCAGCGGTTTAAATGCCTGGTTAGGCAAGCTTAGGCAGCCTCAGGGACCACGGTTCAATCCTGGCACCACATTCTGTGCCAGCCCTACCCCAAGGGCAGGCTGAACCAGCCATAAAAAAAAGATCATTATTCAGGAGGCTGCACGGCAAGTGTCCTAAACCTAATTACGAGCATCAGGAAAGTGATGCAAGTGACAGCGTGCAGTATGGATGGGATTTGGGAGAAAAAGACCATTCCAGATGATCTCCTGGTAGCTCTGGAAACATAAGACGGTCTGAACACAAGAGTCAGAACTAGATTCAGGATAATGTCTCCTGCGGATAATGTGGAGAGCCTGATAGTATTCTACTCCTTGTCATAGACCGCTTATTTTTCTCCAAGAGTAGGAAAATTTATTCTCTTCATTCTTTACTCTCACAGCTCCAGAAAAAATAAACACAGTCTCTCTACAGATGAGTTAAGGACAAACTTTACAGCATCACCTGGTGACAGAATTCTTCTTTTTCCTTTTTAAATGTATTTGGCTGTTACAGGGTCTCATTATACAACTTGGACTCATGGTAATCCTCCTGCTTTCAGCCTCCCTAGTGCTTGGATTACAGTCATGTCACTACACCCAGACTCTGGCAGGCTCAGTCCATGCTGGAGTCAGGGCTAGTGCAGAATGTGGTGCCAGGAATCGAACCACAGTCCCTGCACTTTCCTAAGCTTGTCTAAGCTTGTCTAAGCAAGTGCTTTAGTCTGACAAGCAATTTTGCTGGCTCCCAAGAGTAAACTTTCTATTGGAGTGTTTCCTTTCTGTGCTGTGGATATTGAATCATTCAGCTGGGTTTGGTTGCTTCCCAAGATTTTGAAGTAGATGAAATCCAAGTAGGAGAAGCCTTAATCGTGTATCTCTGACTAGAGTTTTGTCGTATTAATACAATAATGTCCTTACTAACTCAGGTGCTTGAACAAAGCTGTGACTACTCCTCAGAGCCATCACCTTCTGGGTAGAGCTCTTCCTGCCTCCCTCACCTGTCTCAGCAGCACCGTGAGCTTCTGGAGCCTGTTCACATGGTCAACAAAGAGGGTTGAAGGGAGCCCACAGTGTGGGAAAGATAAGGACAAATATTTCTCATTTCAGTGCAATGAGCATTTTGAGCCCCTAAGGGCAATCAAACATTATTTTAAGGCCTGGAGTTGAAGATCAGTGGAGCTTCTGGTTCAGTTTAATGCCAACATCATCTTGTGGATAATGAAAATAGCAATATACACAAGGAACTGGATGCAAAACTTAGAGGTCCTTAAGGTAGCTGAAAGACCACAGGAGGGCTTCATGAGAAGATAAATACAGCAAGGATATTTTGGCAAAAAAGAAGAAACCATTCCAAGCAAAGATGAAGCATGAAGGGGCTGGGGAGATAGCTCAGTGGAATGAGTGCTTGCCTGGCAAGTGCAAGGTCCTGAGTTCGAACCTTGATACCACACACACACACACACACACACACACACACACACAGAGAGAGAGAGAGAGAGAGAGATGAAGCATGAGCGAATAATGGAGATGTAGCACAGCAGATGGGCAGTGCTCAAGCATGAAGCATGGTGATGTAGGCAATGCAGGAGATGATACAGGAAGGCAGCCAGGGCCAGAGCAAAGGGAAACCTTGAAAGTCAATTTGTACTATGTCCATTGCATAGGAGCACACTGCTGGAATTTCAGTACTGACTCCTTAGCACTGACCTTTATTGTAGAGATGTTGACATGCTCTTATTACATGCCTTAAGTATTTAAGCAGTCTGAGGAAAGAAGATAAGTCATATTGTTAAGTATGTGTCCCAACCGTTGTTTATATTCTTTTCTAAAAGAAAGTGGCTATCCACTCCTAGAAAATCCTAAATGATGGAAATCAGAAGGACTGCTTTCCAGGGAGATGACAGAGAAGTTGGCAGAAGGCACATGCCCCAGCATGTGCCCTGACATGTCTCCTGCCAGTCTGCGGAGTTATAGCTGGAATGCATTCTTGTGGAGGAAAAAATACGTTTCTCTTCAAATGACAGAACAGCCAGTGCTTCCTTGGAGTCAAGATTTCTCACTACAGTCCAAGTAGAGGCAATGAAACATTCTAATGAAAACCGATATGATGGATGACCTTCCAATTCATGTTAATTCCAAATCCTACACCACCTGCAATATTTGAAAACTGGATGATTCACTATATTACTCAGTTAACAAAGGCTTTTGAAACAACATTTCAAACTTTTTAATGTGAAGAACATGATAAAGAAATATTTCACTGTTATATTGCAAAGAAAGAGCCCAACTTAATTTACTCTACCTTTAAGAGCTGAGGTTTTTGAGATATTATTTTCATACAGTAAAATTCATATTTTTTGGGTATTCAGTTCACTGATATTTTATATGGTCATGTAACCAACATGATAAATAAGATACAGAACATTTCATTAACTCAGAAAGTTCTCCTGTTTTTATGTTTTTTGCCTCCTTCCTCTACCCCTGGTCTCTGACAATCACTGATCTGACTTTTGTTTCTATAGGTTAGCCCAAATTCTTAAAAACTAACAGAAGAATTAAAAAACAAACTTTGAGTATTGCAGAAATGTATGAGGGAACAAGTAGAAATAAAACTGATGTTTTCCTTTTGTCTTTGTTTTATCATATAGTAGTTAGAAAAGGTACTTGTACACTTTTGACTTCAGGAAAGTTATAGCAATTTGTGAATTTTATTTTAGTTATATGTTGTGATCTATTATATGGCCAATTCTTATACATGCAAGGTTCTGGGAGGAATGCGTTCTTCCTATTTAAAAACAAGAGGCATCCTCCATCAGCTGACATACTAACGTATATCTAACAGATTGAACATATTAATTATATTTTAATGTTCTTTAAACCTTTAAACATATTTTTAATCTCACCTAATCATTAGAATAAGCTAAATGACTATATCAAAAAATGTGCAGTAGCTCAAATACAACAGAAATGTATTTTCTTACACTCATAAAATACCCTGGACAGAAGGTGTCGATTACTCAAAGACTCTGCTTTTTCCACACTGAGAGTAGCCCATTCCAAAAGGCCTAAA
The DNA here is from genome assembly GCA_004027915.1 of Capromys pilorides. Lineage (NCBI taxonomy): Eukaryota > Metazoa > Chordata > Mammalia > Rodentia > Capromyidae > Capromys > Capromys pilorides. The sequence goes on from PVKN010024449.1 coordinate 11,752, forward strand.
ATTGAAGCCGAATTATGCCTTGACATCTGGGGTAAGAAGGAAGAGGGTGAGCTTCTTAAAGAGGTGACTCAGAAACATCTAACATCACTTTGACTAGAACTAAGTCACACGGTTACATCTAGCTCCACAGGAAGTTAAGAAATGTAGTCAAATCGCATTATTACAGAAAACAGACTAAACATGGGGAAAAACAGCACCCAGCACGTTTAGGAGGCAGTTTAGTTGCACTGGTGGGCCTGACTGGGAGCTCTCTCTCAGGGTCAGAGCCCTGCCTTGCAGTGTCCTGGGATGTTTATAAGGAAAGCAAATGGAGAAATGCAAAGGCAGATTTGGCTCATTTGATTGTGGGGGTTTGGTGACATCATCAGTTGCTAAGGGAGTTTAAATATTGCAAGGCTATTCAAGAAGGAATATATTCAAAGAAAGGAGTGTTTCGTTATATTTGATGTAATGTTGTAAGGCCATCAGTTACACAAAAACACTAAAAACAGGGTTTTATGAAAAGGAAAGACTGTTCTGTTATTGGGCTTGCCAGACATCATGTCAACTTCTTTTTGGAGGGCATTCTGAGCAGGCTTTTTTATTTAAAGTTCTCCTTCAATTGGAAAGAAGAGAACACAGAGTTTTATGTTGATTGATTGATTGATTGTATTTTAGGGAAGGGTCTACAGGGTGCTCAGGGTCTCACTACTAGATTGGACTCACAGTGATCTGCCTGTTTTCAGCTTCCCAAGATCTGGGATTACAGGCGCACGCACCACTCCACCCAATCACAATGGCCATCACAGAGTGCCCTAGGGGTGGGGCTGGTACAGCAGACCCGGGCATTGAACTCTGAGCCCCAGGCCCCTGTGCCTGTTTGCAGAAGCTTTAATCCACTGAGCTATTTGGGCGGCCCTGAGAACACAGATTTTGGTGGGTAGACAGTAATTCAAATTTTTCTAATGTGGGTGAGTTAATGTCTCTTGTATGTTTCCCTGTCTATTACTCAGTGTTTCTTTACCCTTTATTTAAATAATTTTATCTTGTTATTTGGTATGCATATTAGATTCCTGATGCGCTATAACAAATTGCCAAAACACTTAGTTCCTTCAAGAATGCATATTATCTTGTGCTTCTTTCTTTAAAAATCTTTTTAGATTTTATTTTAAAAAGTAAAAATAGCAGAAACAAAGACAGGAAAATAGTAACAAGCAAGAGTACATATAGTACAGGATTTTCAAAACAAGAAAAATTTAACAATGGTTGTGTTACATATTTTCATCATCAAATCTGTTTAGATTAAGAGATATAGATATGTAAGATTGGTCAAATATTTAAACATTAATACTTTCAATAAACCATAGGTTTTTTTTAACTCGTCCAAATGAAAGTTGTATTTAAGTCACTCTTCCAAAAAAATAATAAAAGAGTTATAGAGGTTGAGGATGCAGAAAACGCAAGGTCCTGAGATTGATTCCTGGTACCACCAAAAATTAATTAATTGATTTATTGATTTTCTGTTGAGTCCTTTTACTAGGGAGGCTATATGATCTTGGCATATGTAGGTCTGGTTTATTTCACTAATGTGTATATGTTCAAGATACACCCATTTATATATATAATATATATAGTCTATCATTCCTTATAGCTGAGTAATATTCCATTTTATGAAAGAACCACATCTTTTTCAACCATTCTTCAGATGATGGGCATTTTGGTTGTTTCCAAGATTTGGCTATCACAAATTGTGCTGCTATGAACATAGGTACACAAATATCTCTATGGTATGATGTTTTCAGTTCTTCTGGAAAAATTCCCAGTATGGGGATAGCTGGAATAAAGGGATTTCTAGTTCTAGTTTTTTAAAAAGTCTCCACCTTGCTTTCCATAATGGTTGCACCAGTTTGCATTCCCACCAGCAGTGGAGAAGGGTTCCTTTTTCCCCACAGCCTCTCCAACACTTGTTGGTTGATTTCTTTATGATAGCCATTCTTTCTGGGCGGAGATGGTATCTAAGTGTTGTTTTGATTTGCATTTCACAAATGGCTAGAGATGTGGGGCATTTCTTCATGTATTTATAGGCTTGTTGAATTTCTTTCTCTGAGAAATGTGTGTTCATCTCAGATGCCCATTTCTGATTGGATCTTTGAATTTTGGGACCCTAATAGTTTTTAGTTCTTTATAAATTCTAGAAAGAAGACCTTTGTCTGAATACTTATCAGTTAAAATCTTTTCAAAATTTGTGGGTTGTCTTTCCACTCTGTTGGTAATTTCTTTTGACATGAAAAAACTTCTCAGCCAGAGAAGGTCCCATTTGTTGATTCCTTCAAGTGTTAAATGTGTATTTCGATTGTTGCCCATGAACTCTTTGCCTACCCCAATGTCTTCAAGATTTCCTCCGATTTTCTCCTCTAAAAGATTTAGGGTTTCTCTTTTAATATTCAGATCTTTAATCCATTTTTATTTTAGTTTAGTGCATGGTGATAAACCTGGGTCAAGTTTTAGTTTTCAACATGTGAAGAGCCAGTTTTTCCAGCACCATTTATTAAAGAGTCTATCTTTCTTCCAGTAAATATGTTTAGTCCCTTTGTCAAAAATAAGTTGACTGAGTGTGTTTGTATTTGCTTCTGCATCTTTTCATCTATTCCATTGATCCTCAGGTCTAATTTTTTGCCAATACCATGCTGATTTTATCATGGTA
>PVKN010024450.1:0-14442 GCA_004027915.1 Capromys pilorides
CCAGCACTCAGGCACAGTGTGCATGCCTGTAGTCCCAGCACTCAGGCATAGTGTGCATGCTTGTAGCTCCAGCACTCAGGCGCAGTGTGCATGCCTGTAGTCCCAGCACTCAGGCATAGTGTCCACACCTGTAGTCCCAGCACTCAGGCATAGTGTCCACACCTGTAGTCCCAGCACTGAGGCAGGAGGATCGCAGGGAGTTTGAGATCAGCTTGCACTACAAAGTGAGCTCATGGCCAGCCTGGACAGCACACAGAGACCCTGTCCCAAAAAGACCAAAACGAACAAGACAAAAAAACTCAATGCTTAAAGTGATGGCCATCAGCTTCCAGACATTTATTAGTAGGGTGAACTGCTACTGGGAGCACCTCAGTCACTGAGCTTGCTGCACATGGATTTTCAATTTCTTCTCTAAGGGCTGGCAGTGTAGTTTTCAGCCATATATGGCATCCTCTAGGGTCCCGCATATGAAGGTAACACCATCTGTTGAAAAACATCATTCTATTTTTCTTTTCCTGAAGTATGTACACACTTTTGTCAGACTGCATATTAACTCATTCAACCACTTAAGAAACACTGGGGTTGGGGGGAAAACACTAGGAGGCAGAAGTTGTGATCCCCTCCCCTTTACAGATGAGAAAACAGAGACACACAAAAAACAAAGTAATTTTCCCAAAGGCCATCCATCCATCAAGTTTCAAAGGAAGGGCTTGAACCAAGGCAATCCAAAGAGTATTTGTTCTTTATCCCTACCTCTGCCCACCAGCAGAAAGAGGAGAGCAAATGAGGTGAGAGGCGGGCATGCCTACATCTTCACGGGGAGCTTAGTGCAGCTGGGGGCTGGTGATAGGGAGCTAGGGATGCAGGTGTCAGGGTGGCAGCAAGGGAAGAACCTGGGGAAGATGTGGGACAGGAGACTGACAGGTAGAAGAAGCTGCAGGAAAGAGGAGAAGCTGCAAGTCAGAGGAGAAAGGGAAGAATTTGGTCAGGAGCAGTCTGGGTCACAAAGCGATGGAGGCGAATGAGGCTGCGTGGAGACCTGACAGAAGCAGAAGCATGTGGCAGCCAGATTACCGTGGACTGCGAGTGGGTGAAAAAATGTGGAGAACAGCCGTCGTGGTTGGACAAGAGGGGCCGGGGTAGTTCGAAGCCTGACTCCTGGCCTCCCAACCAGACAAAATCATGCAGAATCTGCCAGGCAAAGGCTTGTTCTCACTCCCAGTAGGAAACTCCCAACCAGGCAAGAGCCAAGTGAGGCCTGAAGACACAAATATTTGCTCGGCTTCTGCCCTTCTTGTTCAAACAGGGCGCTCACTTTGGAGAGGGAGGCTGCTGCTGCTGCTGCTGCTGCTGCTGCTGCTAAAGGAAGTGAGAAATCAGTGAGGGTGGAAGAGTGTGAATGAGTGAATGCTCTTGGGGCCACCAGTGAATCCTCTGGGCTCCTGAGCTACTGGAATCCATTAACTCAGCAAAGAAGCTACATAATGCCCTGGCTCCTTTATGAGACATCTGTTCAAACAAGGCCAACCTTTCTCATCGTATCGGACTCTGTCACAGACTCTGCCCTGCTCTGACCACAGCCCAATCAGTGATTTGGGATTGTTACTATAACCCAGGACTTAAGACTACGCTGTTTCAAGAGGGTGTGTTGTGATGCTGTGACCATGACCGTGCTTTGTGTTACTGTGGTGCTGAGATTGGTGTGACTTTCTTTTTGAAGTGTGTAAAAATCTGTGGTTGATGCTGTGGCCTTAGTAACTGGTTACTGTGTGTGTGTGTGTGTGTGTGTGTGTGTGTATGTATGTGCATGCACATACACAACACTGTCCTACTGTCCTGCTGTCCAACTGTATTGTGTGCTTTGTGACTTTGTCACCACAACACCATGTGTTGTTCTAATAGTGGTTCTTTCCATGATGTGGGATTTTATGTGCCTATACACTATTACGGGATGGTGCACTACAGTGTGGACCTTTTGGTTCACTGTGAGATACTTTCTCCATGTGTATGTGTTTGTAAGCACACACACTAACTGAATTTGTGCAATAATATGACTGTGTTTCTCTGTGAGTTGGCTAATGTGTTTCACACGGAGAAGTCAGAGAAGACTGTGTGTTTTAGTAGAATATCTTGTTAGTACTGCTCATCTGAAGAACATTAATCTGTTTCTTTTCCAAGTAGACTAAAGCCCCACTAAGGAGCATCTGGCCAGATGTGGCAAGTGGGCACAGATGTTGGTAGGGCACCATTTTGCCTCAACTCCTGGATGAAGTCCAAACCCTAAATCTTAGGAAGACTTCATCCAGATCAGAAGCAACACCCAAGAACTGGGTAGCTGCAGGACAGAAGGACCCCCAGGGGAGAGGTAGACAGCAGTGATAACCAAGCCAGGAAGGAAGGAGGGAGAGCAGGGCCTTTGTGAACCACAAAGTCCACAAAATAGTGCACCATCCCACAATAGTGTACAGACACACAAAGCCTCATTGCTACCAAGATGCAGTGGTGAGGCTAGCAATATCATATGTATCAAAAGCCCTAGGGATGTTTGTTTAAATGCAGATTCTTAGGCCTGTGGTCAAAGATTGGGACTTAGTGGGAGTTGGGCTAGCCTCTGGTGTCTATGGTTTTAACAAGAATCCTAGATACTCAAGGGAAGTATACTTGAAGTGTGTAGGACCGCCCCCCACAAAAAAAAAAAAAACTGGGAAAAGATTCTTAGAGCATGAAGCACTGTAAGGAGCTAGAGATGAAGGAGGAAAGCGAAAGAGGAAAGGAAGAAAGAGGAGAAAAGGTGTAGAAGGGCAATGTAGGTCTTGGTACCCAGTCCACATCTCCTGAGCCTCACATTCTGACCCTTATCCCAAGGACTCTCTCGCCTGAGGCCAGCCCTCAGCCAGCAGTGGGTGGGAATGAAGACTAATCTCCCCCTTTCTTCTGTGCAACTCACAGAAGTGTCATGCTACCTCCTACCCGACCACAGTGGATTCCCCGCTGCCTACAACAGATGCCTGTTCAACAATACCTCTCCCACTGTTGTGGTCCTTTTCTCTTGCCTCTCACACTTGCTCCCTCTCCTGCTGGCCTATACATCATTGTCTCGGGATTAGCTTCTCAGAGCACCCAACCTAGGACAGATTAGAAGATGTTGCAGAGGTCCCCTGCTGGAAGAACCCAGGGGTGCTGGGATTGCTGCTTGCAGGCAGAACAATGTGGCGTGGGAGGAGTGCTCCTTTTCTCCCCTCATCAAGTGTTTCCTTGAAGAACACATGGTAGAAATGCTTGAATTTCTCTTTCTACTTTGCTTCTCTCTGATCTTTACAGTACCTGTCAATTTGGCCCCAGAATTCTACCATTGCTACTGTGTTTGTTCTTCCTTGGTGGGCCACCGTCATGCTGCAGGACATACTTCACTTGCTATTTTTACTTGGCCAAAGCTTGCTCTGCGAAGCTAGCTTCTTTTCCTTTAGTAAAAGTTTGCTACTGCTTTTTTTTTTTTTAAGTGATAGTTTATATCTGGATGTTCCCCCAAAGCCTCATGTGTTCCTAAGTTAGGCTTTGAGAGTGATTGGGTTGTGGGTGTGATGCTATGTCAGTTCACTGATTGGGTTAGCATAGCTCTGGGTGTGGATAATGGACTAATGGAAGAGGGACGACCAACCCAAGTGTGGGTGGCATCAACCAATAGGATTTTATCCTGAATGGAATGAAAAGGTAGAAAAGAAGAAAGCATTACTGCTTCCTGTCTGCACTGCCATGGACTATTGCACTCTGCTATGCCCCTCTGCTATGCCAGCCTGCCTTGGACTCAGGTGAGTATAGACTGAAATCTCTACAAACTGTGAGATAAAAGAACTTGTGGGTGTGAAGTATTTTGTTCCAGCAATGAGAAAGAAGCTAAGACATCTGTGGTACCCAAGAATTGCTCACAAGGCCACATGCTATTGTCCCCTGCCTGGCAGCCATAGTTCCTTCTAAAAGTACCTTTTAGAGCCACCCTACCCACTCCTGGCCTGGAGAGGCAACACCAGGATTGAGCAGGAGCTGCCAAAAGTCCAGTTGTTCAGGTTCTGGAAGCTTCCTTCCAGCTCCATCTGGAGGAATTCCTCTGTTTGAACTGTTTGGAAGCCCTGTCTGCCTGGTCAGATGTCACTATTCTCTGGTAATCCCAGGCTGCCTCCCTTGGGCAGCCCCACCATCTGCTTTGGCAGTTTCTTGCAGGAATGTGCTACATGATACAAGACCCCTCTTTGACGGAACCCAGCTGCCTGAAGGTCAGCTCCTGTGAGCAGAGAATTCAAGCTTTGTCCTAGGGTCATTCTGTGAGAGTCATTCTGACAAGTGTCCAGCCCTCCTCAGCACACATACCCCTTCCAGCCTTCCCTCCAGCACTGCAAAGTGCAAGTTCCAAGTCTCATCCATGGGTCCACAGTTTTCACATAGCACCAAATGCATTTCACTTCAAGCTCACCCCCTCCAATGAATGAACTGCTGTCCAGAGCACCATGGTGGGATGGATTCTGAAGCTGCCTTGACAAAGAAGTAATGATAACAATATCCTGGTGCCTGAGGAGGAGAGTGGTAAAAGAAGAGTGACTCCGTGGTGTCCTAGAGCATGGATCAGTGTAGAGGCAGGCTGTTCAGGTCTGTCCCAAATTTCCTCCCCCACCTCTAAGTTCATCTCACATTTCAGTAGATAGTTCAGGTTCTTTTCACCCCAGGTACCCAGTTCTCAGGGATCTTCTGGTGCCCTGAGAATTGGTGCCATCCAGTCACAGAGCAACAGAGAAGTGCCAGAGAGCTTACACCCTCCCAGGAGGCAGCCAGCCTCAATCAGTGAAGGATGAGAGTCAGTGGATAAGAGTAGCAGGTTTCTCTGCCCTTGGTAGACAATTCTTCAGAAAATCTCCAACAGAGCCCACAGCAGTGACTCCTCATTGACATAAATAGTTCTCCCCATTCTCCCTTCTCCCATCTGTACTCTTTCCCCATGCTTTCTCTGGAATGTCTTGACAAATAGATCACCTACACCAAGTCCTCATTTTTGGAGGACTCCAAAGACAAGAGTGATGACAGATGTGCTCATTCTGCTGTCTGTAATAGGAAATCCCAACACTTGGTGACATCAACTTTCTGCCAATACCAGGAACTGGGGTTGAGCAAGGGCACACAGACGAGTCTGTTGGGACCTATGGACACCTAGATGTGTGACATTAGTGAAGTGCTACATGATACAAAGCAGGGAAGTATGCAGAGGGTGGCATTTACCTGTACATGAGGAGGTCAGAGAAGATATTTTTTTTTAGGGAAGGGTCTACAGGGTGTTCAGGGTCTCACTACTAGATCAGATTCGCCTCCCAAGAGTTGGGATTACAGGTGTGCATCACCACACCCACTTTCAATTGCCATCTCAGCATGACCCCGCCCTGGGGCGGGGCAGGGCCAGCCCAACAGGCCCAGGGATTGAACCCCCAGCCCCTGTACCTGCTTGTAGGCACTTTAATCTGCTGAGCTATTTGGCTGGCCCTAGAGAAGTTTTTTTTTTTTTTTTTTTTTGTGAGACCGGGGTTCAAACTCACGACCTTGCACTTGCCAGGCAGGCACTTGTGCCACAGAGCTATCTCCCCAGCCCCTAAGGTTTTTTGAAGGTAGAAATGAGGGCTGGCATAGGGTAGGCATTATCCCTTGTACCTGATATCCATAAAATGTTGTCAAATTTTCTTCCAGGAAGACTGTTCTCACCCTATGTTAGTTACTTTTTGGTTGCTAAGGCCAAATAAATACCTGACACTCACAACTTAAAGGAGGAAGAGTTCACTGTGGCTCACAGAAGTTTCAGTCCAGTCAGGAGGCTCTGAGGCAGGACAGCATGGCAGAGGGCCGTGGCAAAGGAGAAATGGAATTCGAATGACAGCAAGAAGCAAAGGAAGTCAAGGAAGAAAGAGGGGGCGCACCATGCCAGGCCACACCCACAGTGGATCATGTTTTCCCAACACGCTTTACCTCTTGAAAGGACACTCAGGTATAAACTCAATAGGGGACTAATTCAGTATCATGTGTCTAGGATCCAGTCACCTCCCAAAAACCTCACTTAAGAGTGTGTGAGGCTTTGGGGAGACACTGAGGCACAGACTGCAACACTCCCTACTTCCCCGCTGAGTTCCATCTGCTGACACTGGCTGCCTTTAGCTGCAATCTCTCCTTTGGGGTGCTCCGTGGTTCCGGGAACACTGCATGTGTATTTGACCCGATACCTGATGCCCCCATAAGATCTCAAGCTCTGTGAGGCCAGGGGGAGGCCTTCAAATTCCGCCTCATCACACCCAACACCAGATACACCTCCTTGCCATGCCCTATACTCGACCTCCTTGCCGGTCACCTGTCAGCTGTCCTCGCTGGTCTCCCTTCCCTCAAAGCCACCTAACGCACACTCTGTTTCTCCATTCTGGGCAGCTAAAGTCTGCCTCCTTTCTTGTGTGGAAGAATCAGTTCTGGCCCAGATGAGAACAACTGGTGCGTCCTACTCCCACCAGTGGGTACAACATGTAGGAGGTGGAATTGTTTCTACTGCTTTAATTGTTTACAAGTCACAGTTAAGTTTTGGACACCTGCATCACCCATGGAGCCACAGCCTTAACTCAACAGGGACCTGGTGTAGAAGTTGGTAAGCTGAGACAGCACCTCCTCTTTTCAATTTTCTCCTCTTCTTGGGTATCTCTACCTCCAAAAAGCTATATTAAATGTCTCCCTTTTATGCACCCAGAGACCTGTGCTCCTGGTAGCACAGTCCTACAACTCAGTTCATTCCTTCATTCATTCATTCACTCAACAAAACTCGTTAAGCCCCTCCCTATTGTGTGGGAGAAAGTGTTTAAGGAGCTGGAATTTCCCTCACATAGAATAGAAATTTCTGTCCTCCAGAAACTTCATTCTAAGGGCCGCCCAAATAGCTCAGCAGATTAAAGCACCTGCAAGCAAGCGCAGGGGCCAGGGTTTCATTCCCCAGGTCTGCTGTGCCAGCCCTGCCTCTGGGGCACACTGAGAGCAATTGACACTGAGCGTGGTGTCAGGCGCCTGTAATCCCAGCTCTTGGGAGGCTATAAACAGGCGAATCACTACAAGTCTGATCTAGTAGTGAGACCCTGAACACCATGTAGATCCTTCCTTAAAATACAAACAAAAACAAAAAAGCTTCATTTTAGGAAGGAAATTGATCATGAAAAATATTCAATAATTTCCATATTTGTAGTGATATGCACTATGTAGAAAAATAAAGCCAAGCTGATTGGTAAATATGGGTGCCTAATGGAATTTTAGAAGCACCAGGGAGGAGAGACTGAGGGAGGTAGAGACTAAGGGAGGAAGGGGATGAACCATATGAAGCTGGAGGACAGAGGTGCAGGCAGGCGGAACTGTCAGTGCCAGTTCCTGGAGGGGAAAGTGGGGGAGTGCCCAGCAGCAGTGAGTTGGGTGATGGAAGACAGGAGGTAGCGCAGAGTAGAGTGGGCAGATCCCACAGGGCCTGGGGGTTCACTGGAACCCCTGGCCATTGCTCTGAGTGAGGGTGGAGCCGCTCAGCGAGGGAGCGGAAGATGGGAGCTGCCTTAAATGGCATCACTCTGGCAGAGAGGGGCTTGCAGGAGGGGAAAAGCAGGGCGCCCCATAGGACGCTTTGTCACGCACGGATCCAGCCCAACAAGCTGGTGGTAGTGACATGAAGTGCACTGACAGTAGCATAAAGAACCTAACTCTGCATGGCAGCTTCGCGACCCAGATCACAGGCTCCAAGGAGAGAATGAAGGATGTTAGTCCAGACGGCCATCGTCATGAGTGCCAGGGTGAGTGGAGCAGCACCCGGGCTGGGGAGGCTCAACTCCAGCCCCAAGTACCCCTTGCTGCCACTTGAGCTTCCTGTCAGCTCCAATATTTCTTTGGATGTTAAGAATATGCATTAAATCTCAGGTCCAGCTGGGTGTGTCGGCACAAGCCTGCAATCCCACAGTTGGGAAGCTGAGGCAGGAGGATCAGTGCGAGTTCGAGACCAGCCTGGGCTACAAAAGTGAGCTCAAAGCCAGCCTGAACTGCATGAGACCCTGTCTCAAAAAGACAAAAAACCAACCAACCAAACAAACAAAAAAAACACCTCAGGTTCAGGCCAACACCTTAGACGTTGGCACATGAAGGACCCCCAATAAACTCTGGCTTCACCCCTGTACCCAATGTGCCCCCATTTTTCTACTTTGAGGTTTCACATTTGCTTATAATACCACAAATATTATTTAACCCCAAGTGTTTATCTCCACCCCAGGAAGGATAAAAACAGCATGTGTGTGGTTCTGTCCTGCACCTGGGACAGATATCACTAATTAATCATGACAATCCTCCCACTAGGGTCACATGTACCTTCAGAATTAGGGGGTCTCACAAGCTGCTGCCAAATGACTGTGGAACCCATTTACACTTCAGCAAATATCTTGGAATCCTAGGTGGTAGTGATGATAATGGCTACGGTGATGACAGGGATGATGTTTATTAGATTTGCAGATAAACCTTGTGATTTGAGCCTTGCCACGTACTGTCAGCAGTTCTATCCTCCAGAGTTTTTTTCCCTACATCCACAAAGACAGTAACTGTATTGTTCAGGCCTTTTTAAGTTAAAAGGAACAAAGTACTTTTTTTTCTCAGTAATGCTTGTAGGGAGCTGCAGAAACTGGAAAATCAGTCAAAGGTGTGTAGGTGGGAGTGGGCCTCAGTGCCTATAATAAGCAAGCTACCTCAGTCCTGAGATGAGCATCCTGACTGGGTAATGTCGGCTACTGGTCACTAGGCAACCTCATGTCACGTGTTACTACGCAAAGGTATAATTAAACGTAAGTTTCATTGTGCTGGCGCATGAGTCCTGCCCATCAGGCAGACCTGGGACCACCCAGCCCAGCTTTTACCTTCTTGTCTATCTTTCTCATTCCTGCCGCCGTGTCTCCCTGGTAGAGCCGTTTGCAGTAAGACCAACAGATCCCTATAATGCTAACAAAAAGCTCCACTGGGGTCTACACTGAGGGCAGATCTCCGCCTCTTGGGTTCACAGAGCTGAGCCCCCACACTACATGGACTGAAGAGGTCAGCATGAAATTGGACGCAGAGGTGGAGGTGGCAGGTAACTCTCCAGGAGAACAGATTATAACGTGGATGTGGTGGAGCACACCTGTAATCCCAGCTACTCCAAGTCTGAAACTAATCTGGGCAACTAGACCAGACCCCATTTTAAAATAAAAATAAATACAAGGTGACTTGCCTTGCATGTACAAGGCTCTGGGTTCAACCCATGGCACCAAAAAGTGGTGGGGGTGGCGGCTCTAGAGGTGCAGAAAGCACGAGTTTTTCCTATGTATACACATTATGTTAAGGTTTAATTTATGATTTGGACAAGAAAGAAAATGACAACAATAGCCACTGAAATTCAACTATGCTAACAATATAATAATATATAATAAAAGCTGCACGAATGTGATCTCTCTCAAAAAATCAAGACAAGTAATATTTTCTGCTGGGCATGGCGGCGCACTCCTGTAATCCCAACATTTGGGAGGATGAGGTAGGAGGATTGATGTGAGTTTGAGACCAGACTGGGCTACAAAAATGAGCTCAAGGCCAGCCTGAACTGCATAGCGAGACCCCGTCTCACAAAAAAAGACCCAAAAAGACCCAAAACATATATATATATATGTATATATATATATATGTATATATATATATATGTATATGTATATATATATATATATATATATTTTTTTTTTTTTTTCCAGATCACAGTGGAGAGCAGATAATAAAGCCCCAGACGCCTCAGCTAAGGGCTACTGTCCTTGTGCCTCTCCCCTCCACCATTTTACAGAGGAAGACAAGGGCTGTTCAGGAAGCTAGAGATAACTGGTGACCTCTCAGTTACATGACAGTTTATGGGGAGACCAGGACTGGAGTTCACGCCTCTGCTGCTCTGAGCTTGGGGTGCTTTCCTTAACCTGGCCCCAGAGCTGTTTCTCTGAGATGAGGTTAGAAACACCCCCTCGATGCCTTTGAGAGAGCGCAAGGTGGGATCCTCTGAGTGGAACTTCGGTAAGGCTGGAGAAAGCCACAGCGACTTTCTATCAAAGTAGACCAGACTGATGTGGTCTCCACTAGTGCCTGGTCTGTCCCCGAGCGTGGGCACTGTGGTGGCAGGAGGAGCACAGACCCGCCCCTCCCAGCCTCAGCCAGCCCAGGCAGAGCTGTCTGGCAACCTCCTGTGCACAGGACAGCAGGAGTCCAAATAGGCAATTAATTACTGCCTGCTGGCCTCTCCCCTGCTCGGCAGAGTGTGTAATGGAAGTGGGACTAGAACAGACTCCTCTGCCCACAGGGAGCAGGCATGCCCAGCTAAGGACCAAAGCCAGGGAGAAGGGTGGGGGCGAGACACAGGTAAGTTTATTAAGACACTGAGCATCCCCTGGCCCCTCATCCCTCTTTTCCTGGCCTCGGGGCTGCAGGAAAATCAGCAGGGTCCTGCACCTGGTGACCCCTCGCTTAGCATTATGGTATTATTGATGTTAATCTTAGATAGTATGAGCAGCAGAGTGTTCATTAGGCAATATCTTACATGCTTTACAAGAATTTCTTTCAGGGCCAGGAAGACAGCTTTGTGTTCTAAGCTCCTGCCTGGAAAGCACAAAGACCTGGGTTCCATCTCTAGTACCACATGCTGTGCTGGCTCTGCCCCAAGCAGGCCACCAAAACAAGGCATTGTGGTGCACACCTGTAATCCCAGCTCTGGGGAGGCTGAGACAGGAGTCCCACCATGAGTCTGAGCTGCATAGCAAGACCCTGTAACAAACAAACAAATAAATAAATTTAAAATAATAGTAATAATGTTTTTAAAAAAGAATTTCAGGCAGTCCTCAAAGCAGTCCTCTGATATAATTTGTAAGCATGTTTTGTTGATGAACAGTGTTGAGACCCAACAAAGTAGAATGGGCTCTCAGAGGGTGATTGGAAACAGCTTACAGCAGATAGGTCCACACCTCTGTGCCTGGATTTCCTCATCTATAAAGTGGTGTGGGTATTAATCTGCTTTGGAGTTGTTAAGACAGTGTTTGATGTGAAGCATCAAAAACAGAGTAGCTGCACTTTTAGAATGCAGGTGCTGTTATGCAATAATGGGAATTTTTGTCTTTTTAAAATAGGGTTTCACTGTGCAGCTCAGGCTGGCCTTGAACTCACTTTGTAGACCAGACTGACCTCGGATTTGCAGCGATTCTCCTGCCTCAGCCTCCTGAGCACTGAGAATACAGGTGTACACTATTGGGGATTTTTGTTTGTTCCCAGAAAATGCATTGAAATTCTGATGAGGAGCTTGCTTTTATACAATGTAGACACACTTCCCTATTAGGGTTCCAAACTAGTGAAAAATTACTGCCTCTGAATGGAAGGAATTGATCATCCTGGACACCCGATGGGCAGATCAGCAAGCACAGGGTCATAAAGCAGCAAAGGAAAGCAAAGAGAAAACTGTTCAGAGCAATGGCATGCAAAAGGTAGGGCACAGAAACTGAATCAAGCCAGGGATCACCCCTTCTCATTCCTAGCTTGGTAGGTTGCTGGGTTTGGCTCATTCTCTGAACTCTAAGGGAGGGAAGCTGAGGTAATTTATGTCTGCACCCCAGCACCAAACATGGGACCCAGGAGAGAGCAACAGGACAGTGACTAAAGAAATGAAGGAGCAAATGAATACATGAACGGCATGTCTATTGGGAGGAGCTGTAGAGTCCAAAGAATAAAGGAAGAAGAAATAGACACTGCTGTTTCTTCTCAGGCCCTTCATTACTGAACCATTTCCTTAGTTTTTGTGGAAGAACTCTATAGAAAAGTAACAAAAAAGTGTACAAAGGGTGTGAAGTGTTGTGCCTTCCTGTGTTGAAAGGTTATGAGGATAATAAAGAATATATCTGAACTTTCTACAAATGGTACTTGCAGCAAAGGCAAATGAAAGGCTCCTCAGGAAATTATCATAGAGGTTAAGAGAAAATCAGACAGTGGGGGAATGGAAAAATGGAGCGAAGGACAGAGAGGGGCACTTTTCACTAGATGTGTGTGTTTTTTTAAATTTCTGAATGATGTGAGACAAAGACATAAATCGAGAAAAGAAAAGTAAGCAAAAACAGGAAAGTTCTACTCTGAGAAAATGCTGAAGGAGCGTGATGCACCGGGGAGGGGTGACTGCTCAGTTACAGTCAAGCTCCAGCTCATCTCCTCAAGGATTCAATGTAATTAAGGGCTTTGAGATCTCCTAACCTATTGATCTTGGTCCTGAAAGCATTAGATGAATTCCCAGGGGTCTCGAGCTTTCTGAAATCGTTTCTTTAAACTCCACATCTCTCTTGTTGGCAGCCCGTGGTCTCTGGGGGCTCCTAGGAGGCCGAACAGGAGATTTGGTGGTAGCTCCCAGGGATAGAGGCACCAGGAAGGAAGGACCTGTACGGGTTGGTGTCAGAGACTCTCCTGGGGAGGAAGGGAAAGAGGAGAGCCTCAAAGGCCTGGACACCCAAGGCTGAGCAGAAAAAAGAAGGCAACTTCAACCCTGCCTGTGTTGTACCTTCCCCCAACACCTGCTTCCTGAGAAGCACTGAAACGTCCGACTTGCGGAGAGTCCCTCACCAGCTCGTGGATTGCTCTGAGGGATCCTACAAAAACAGGCTCTGACATCAGGATGACATTTGTGACAGCAAGTGTGGAAGTGGCTCAAATACTTTCCAAGAGCATTGAGCCCTGAGAGCTCCAGAGCTGAGCTCCAGCACCCTGAACAGGGAAAACAGGGAAATGGGGGTCTTCAGCCCTGTACCTGGGGGCAGAGCTCATGCTAGAGCCTCAGGAAGGGCAGCAGCTGAGTCTGGCCTGCCCAACTGGGAGGCTGCAGGGACAAGGATCTCTCTGTCTCTGAGATGTAGACTGTAAGACCCTGTTGGAGGGACCTGCGATCTTTTCATTCTTGGCACAGAAGGATGCTCTCTGCCCCAGGCCTGTGGCGCGCACATGTGCCTGACTTTTGCCCCTGAGTCTGGCGGAGGCTTCCTAATTCTTTGTTGACCTTCATGTTGATACACAAGGCAGTCAGCCTGTGCTTCCCTAAAAAGAAACACCTTAAAATCCCAGCTCTAGTCTGCAGCCGCAAGGATCCAGGGAACAGGGAGGCCTCCAGAAGGTCATACAAAGCTTCACCCTTTGAGTGCCACGCCGGAGCCTGACCATCCTCCCAGCTGAGGTGACGGCTGGGCTGGATATGGCCTCCTGTGTGAGTAAGCACACTTTTGTGACAAGGCTTGCTCACTCTTGGAACAAACTATTATCTTTGGCCTTTCGCCTGGGCTCCAGCCTCACGTATCCCCTGTGAGTGCCACCATCCCCTTAGGCTGCATATAATCAAAGCTGGCAATAGTAAAAAGAATACTGAAAATAATGATGTTATTAATCACAGATGTAGTTCTCATTGTTTTTGTTGTTGTTGTTTTCTCAGCCAGCTTTTCTTCCCAAATTCCCAGTATCAGGCATGGCTTCTCCAGGATCTCTGCCTTTGACTCCGAAACCTCAGAGTCACCTATGGGAAGTAGCTTGGCTTTGGTGACAGACAGCCACGGGTCTGAGTCTCCACTCTGGCTATTGTAGCTGTGCAGCCTTGGGCCAGGCGTTCATCCTATATATTCCTTTGCCTCCAGTGTGTGAAGTGACCGAGTGATGTGTGGTGGACATTTGTGCCTTGCCTCTCTGTGCTTCTTCCTCCATCAAGAACTGTCTGGGCATAGCTGAGTTGGCCATAGTTTTATAGGAAATTGACTTTCTGATTATAATTGACCAGACCATGGGTAGATTCTGGACACAAAATGACCAAAATCCTTAAGGCAATTAGCCAGTCCCACACCAGTAGTGACAGCTATGAGATGAGAACGTTGAGACCTGCTAGTGCTGTGTGAAAAGATGATACGCTGAAACAAGTGGAGATGACAAGTAGACAGGGGTCCCTGGCCCCATTCTCCTGAGGTCATGCAACTTCCTGTCTCTCGCATAATTACCTGAGACCTCAGCATCCTTCTATCAAGGCTCCTCTGGATCTAAGCCAGTGGTTGATGTTGAAGATAGAATGAGATAATACATGAGTGGCACTTAGCACACAGCTGAACTGTTCCATAGATGGAAAAGAAGGGGCCGGGGAGATAGCTCAAGTGCACAAGTGCCTGCCTGGCAAGTGCAAGGTCCTAAGTTCAATCCCTGGTTTCATAAAAGAAAAACAAATCACGGATGGAAAAGAGTCCTTGATGGGCGGCAAGTAGGATTACTATTATTAAGAAAGCACAGATTCAGCACACTGATGGGAGGCAGTCCAGGGAGGAGAGGTCAGACTGTGTTTCCTGTCTGCCATTGTGA
>PVKN010024451.1:0-14445 GCA_004027915.1 Capromys pilorides
AGAAAAAGAGACAGAGGAAGGAAGAGACTTAGGGGGAACTGAAGGAGGGAGAAAGAGGAGCCGCCTCTTGGGATGGCGGGGCCGGGGCGGGGGGCTCTAAGAAAAAGAATGAAAGAAGGGGAAAGAGACGCTCAGCCTCAGGAAAAAGCATAGTGAGTAAAGTGCGCAGGTGCGCCCCGGGCGCTGAGCTGGGGCGCGCAGGCCCGGCGTGCGCGCTTGCCCGCTCCGTGCAGGAGGGACAGATGCACCGCACCGTCCGCCTCGGGTGGACGCCGCCGAGTTGGGGCGGTTCGGGGTGCCCGAGGCAGGCGGCAGCGACGTCTAATACGGGAGACTTCCCGCCTCCCCGGGACAACCTCGCGGGAGTGCGTCAGGCTGTGCCACGCGGCCGCCACCTTCCACAGTGCCCCGACCCCACACTCGGAGACTTCTTTCCAACAGCCGCTCCGCCCGCGTAACCTCGAGTCCCGGAGGTTGCTGGTGCGGTAGCCACGGGGATTCTTTGGTCCCCTGGGATCGCAGCTCGGGCGGGAAGGCTGCGGGGAAGAGGCCTGAGCGTGGATGCTCGAGGAAAGCACGCCTCACGCTAACACTTCGCCGACCTGTCGCCCTCCCCGAGTGCCCGCTCCGCGCCGTCCCCGCAGTTCTGGGAGCCCAGGCTCCTTGGGACTGCAGACGCGACGCCGAGCCGAAGCTGCCCGGCGCGGGAGGAGCAGAAGGAAGAAGCGAGAGAGGAGGGGGCGGCTGCCGGTGGGGACGCGCGGTCTTTCCGGGAAGCGGAGCGGGACTGCCGCGTTCCCCTCGGTTTGCACCGTCACCAGGGCCGTCCGGAAAGAACAGGGAGGCGCTGTGCGTGCCGCGGTGTCCCCGGCCGTGTGCGCACGATGTGCATCTGCCTGCGTGTTTATGTGTCTGCGCCGCTGTCTCAGCGCTCATGGCTTCGGTGGAGCCTGCAGAGAGTTCGAGGGTCACCTCCAGAAACTCGCAGAAACTGAAGAGGGCGAGGGGAGGACACACCTCTTTCCTCGGAAGGACTTGGAAGACTTTGCCTCTCCCCTCCCCCACTTTTCCGCCCGGCTCTTCTTTTGTTGTCAAGTCCTTTTGATAAATGGTGGGGCTGGGAGCGCTGGGAGCCTGGAGTTCGCCTGTGCCGCGCCGGGCGGGGGCCGAGGCTGGAGGCCGGGTTTCGACCGGCGCGCACCCGAAGCGGACCCGGGTACGCGCGGGGTCTGCCTGGTACCTGCCCTCGCGAGCTCACCCCTTCCCCTTGGGCCACCCCATTACCTTCGCCCTTGTGTTTCCCACTCCTCCAGGGTACCGAGAACTTTCTAGGGTGAGTTTTAGAATTTTCTCCTAGGCTTTTTTTTTTTTTTTCCGGCTTTTTAATTTTATCCTTTAGTTCTTTAGGTTGATAAACTTTAGGAGATGGTAACTTGACTAAAGATAATTTGGAGAGGAGATAGGAAGAGAGTGAGAGGGTGTATGTGTAAGAACACACCTGCATTAATTCAAGGGGGTTTGTAGGGTCTCTGAGCGGCCACCGAGAAAGGTAAGTTAGCGAATGGGTCGCGCGATCACCCTCGAGGCTGTGAGGTCGTCCGCAGATCTTTGGAGAGCGAGATCCCGGCTGCGCTTTGCGGGGGCGGACAGTCCTGAGCCGCCTCTACCGAGCAGTGTGTCTGTGCGCCTCTCTTACCCTGCGGGTTTTGGTGTCTGGGTCACCGGGTGCTTGGCTGTCTAGATATCAACTCGGGCCCACGACAGTGCTCCCGGCATAGCGAGCATCGTCGTGAGCCGCGAGTGATCGCGGTCGCTCCAAAAGGCCCCGAATGCTGGGTGTGCGGACAGAAAAGGGGTTGGCTTTAGGCCGGGGCATCCTTCTCCACTCTGGTCCAGTCTCCAGGCGCAGTCTCCCCCTACCCCTTTACTCCAGCAGCTTTCTTACTGTGCTGGGCAGCTCAAGGGAGACCACCCCAGCTCCTGAGAGAGCCTTGCAGCGGCTCCAGCGCCCTCGGGAGCAGCTCGCGGGTCTGCGCTGTGCTTCGAGGGTGCAGGTCGCGGGTTGCGCGCTTTCCCTTAGCCTCAACCTCAACTCGGAAGGTTTGAGCGCAGGGGGGCGCCTGGTGGCCTGGGCGCCCTGGACTTTTGGGTGGTGCCAGCGTCCGAGCCTGCGCACCTCGTGTGGGAAGCCGAATCCCCGAAGGCCAGGCCGGCCTCGTGGTGGGGGTTACTAATTACTCCGCTGGGCCTAAGGCCTCCTACCCCGGGCAGCGGCTGGTGTGGGTATCCTGGGGGTTTTATTTGCACACAATGGAAATGATTTGTTTTCTCTAAAAAAAGGAGTAGGCTTGGCAGATATTTGAGGAAGGGGGTGGGAGGAGGAGAAGGAAGGGGAGAGAGTTGAGGAAAAAAGTTTGAAAATGCCTTGAACTATTCACTGTCGAGATGGCTAATCAGTATTGAGGCCGGAGGGCAGGCGGGCCGCCTTTCACCGCCGCTTCCCTTTCATCTCGGGCTCGGCGGAGGCGCTCAATTAAAAGCCTATCAGTTTGTAAGTAAATCAACGCCTATCAGAGTTGTCACATCAAACAAAACGATTATTATTGCAGCCCGCCTCCCCTATTAATCTCCCTCGAAGATAATCCGCCTGACAGGTCAGGCCCGGCGAGCTGGAAAGCCTGGCCCAGAGCGCCCAAACAGTCCGGGACTGGCGCCCGCCCCCAGGGGCCTCCCCACCCTAGTCCTTTTCTGCCTAGTAGTCTCCGGGGAGGGGCGAGAGAAAGAGCGCCCCGAGGCTTCTGCGCCCAGGCCCGCCCCACGCGACGGCAAGCAAGGCCGAGTTTGCCGGGCTAGAGGGGACTGTGCCGCGCAGCTTGAGTCTTTCGCCGGGTCTAGAAAGCTTGAGGCGGGCGGGAGCGCTGGCCAGCCTTGGTCCTGGGGCGTTGCTTTGGCCGGCACTGTTAGGTCTTACACTGAGCCCCTTCCCTCTCCCGTTCCACTTTGACTTTCTCTCTTTACCCCTTCATTTCCTTTTCCTTTCCCCTTCTCTTCCTTGCAGGGAATATTCCCTATACCGTTCCTAAGTCTTGGTACGCCGTGTAAACCACCATCTGCCCAGCGACTCTGTCTGCACAGTACCTAGGGCATTCTCGCCCTGGTTTATTTCTCCCGGGCACAGTTGCCTCGGAAGTGTGTGCAATTTCCAAGATTTTATGACAAAGTCCTCCCCAGGTTCTGCCGAAGCAGGGATCTTGAAACTCTTTGCCTGATTAAGGGTTGAGTGCGTTGGAAGGGGAGTTGGGGCAAAGTGACCAAATACCCGGCACGGGGCAGTTAGAAGGGTAGGCTGTTGCAAGCCCCCTGTTCTGGAATTAGAATTTGGTTTTGGAATTTCGCAGTTATAGCTCGCTATTAGTAGTTACTTGGGCTTTGCAGATAGATACATGAAGGAGATCCTCAAGGCGTAGAGACTTCAGCAATGGGCATGCTAGGATGTGTCTGATGTTTCATAAGTAAACACATCCCCGAACAGTCTCGGTAGCCTCTAACTGATGCCTTGAGGGCCAGGTGAGGTCTGGATTGTGCATGAAAATCATAGCCTTCCCTTTGGCCTCTGGCTTGGAGCTTTGGAACACCTTGGGGTCAAGTACGACCAGCCTGCTTCTTCCAAATCTATAGTCCTCAGTGCCTGCTGCCAAAGCCACAAAGAGCCAGGATTGAGGGTTGGCTTAAGTGTTTGAGAAGGAAAGGCTCTTGGGGGCCCCCAGGCCCTGCTACCTTAAATGTCAGATCTCTCTCTGGGCCTGCATTGAGAACCACAAAAGCAAAGCAGCACTGAGCATCCAGGCTTGAGTCTGTCTCACCAGCCGGGACCCTACCATTGAACAGTGCCCACCTCAGCCTGCTTTGGGTACTGAGCAGCAGGACTGGTGGCCCATAAACAAGGTTCCCGAAAACCTCTCTATTTGATTTCACTGTTCACAGCTGACCTTGAAGAAATATTTATTTCTATACCCAGAATATTGTATTGATACAGTGGCTCATTTATCTGCTTGCTTGCTTTTCTTAACTGTGTGTATTTCATCTCTGCCATGCTGCAGATATTTAAAGAGCTGTAGATACTGCGCCCTTCAACTATCTATGGGAAATATCCACTGGGTAGTTATTTGGACATTAAGTTCTATCTCTAGCTCAGATGACACCCAAACAGGAGCTGTAAAAAAGAAAAAAAGTCGCTCTTGAATTTTTTCAACTTAATTACCTTTGCATACACTGAGAATTTAAGAGTTTTTTATATGCTTCTGTAAATCTAAATATTCAGATGTGTTATATTAAATGCCCTTGAAGCCAGAAGTGATCAGTAGTATTCGAATTGCATGTGGAGCTGTTTGTAGAATTTTTATCTCCCTCCACTTACATGCAAATCTCAATCTAATAAATTCAACCTTGTCATTTTTTAGAATCGACGGGATTTCTCTGGCTGTCCTTTGCATTGAATTTATCCGAATAAATCCACCTCTCAGGCATCCAGCAGAACCGGCTCTCTACTGGCAAGTACTGTATGCTACCCCCAGCCCAGATGGGGGGCACGGAATGGCTGCTGGCGCACAGGCGCAGCGGGTCTGACCTCCGAGGTCGGATGCACCCTCAGCTCTGGAGGCTTCTCGGTGCTCAGCGGTGTCTGGTCAACTCCACTTTGCCTACTGCCTCGGGAACTTGCTGGGCCGAGTCCGCCAGCAGCGAAAACTGAAAGCAAACTCTGCTGAAGACAGCATGAACTTTCTAGATACAAGTTTACGATCTAGATTAGTGATAGCTTCTGGAGGCCCGTGAGCTCGAGTGTGCGGCTGGGGTTGGGGTGGGGTCCCAGATAATACCAGGTGGCTGATCCTGGCCTGAGGCGAAAATGCTAGGGAAGCCTTCCACTCTGATGGTATTTCTTGGCAACTCTTCAACTTCGGATGGGAAAAAAGGAGAGAAAGAAAAGTAAGTTTCCAAATGCTACGGATGCCCAGCGTGGTCAACGGGAGGGGGCCTGACTTGTAAAAGTTGCTCAAGGTTTGCTTAGAAGCATCACTCTAGGAAGCTCATGGAAACTGAGGACCGGTTGGCCTCCGTCGGTACAGAATGGTCAGGAACCAGCCCGGGGAGTCCTCTGCCCACTTCTTAACCCTCATCTCCAACAAGAGGTTAAATAACCACCCACCACCGAAGCTGCAAACTTCCATCCAGCTCTGCACAGCCATCCAAGATCAGGCCTGGATACAGAGGGGCGGGAAAGACCACTTCTCTGCCGGCTTGGTCCCAGCTCAGGAGGCTGGCTTGGGAATGACAGGATGAGTGCGGTCGCCATTTGGCTGTTCCGACGCTCAGAGCCGATCCCCCAACTCTGGGCAGCCGGCGTTTTCCCCCGCCCCCGAGCTGCAGATTTAGGGAGCCCGCCAAGGGGCGCAAAATACGCGCCCGGACTGGCGCGGGGGGCGGCCGCTCGTCTCGCCGCAGGGCCTGTCGCCGGGCTGGCCGCGGCGGGTGAGTGATGAGGGCAGAGAAGGGCGCCCATAAATCGTGGGTGTCAGGGCGAAAAACTCTCTTTATTGTCTGCGTGATGGATGGGCCCGGGGACGAGACACCAAATACTTCGTATCGCCTTTAAATGGGAACACATTTTCCGCGGCCATAATTCATGTTTTTTAAATAGAAAGTTTGAAATGTTGCCTATATTTCACCGGCCCTGACATATTTATGAATCGCTCCCTGCATGCAAATATCATTATTTAAAGCGCCAGGGAGAGCGCGGGGGAGGGGAAAATACGCGGCCTCCGGGGCGTTGGGCTAGTGAACCCGGGAAATGTCGGTGGAGTGGGGACACCTCCCTAAAGGGCAGAGGATAGAAAGCGGGCTTCGTAGCTGAGCGAGCCCCGAGGCTTCCCTCCCGCCGCTAGACAGCGTGCGGCCTCGGGGAAGGGGGTTGCGCTGTTTGCGGCGCAGGACAAACCCAGGCCTCCTTTCTCTAGATCAGGAGATAGTTTGGGTCTCTCTGAGGGCTGGATCCAAGCTGAAGCCACCTTTTCCAAGAAAGAAGGAAAAAAAACAAAACAAAAAAACTTAACAAACGCGAATAATAACCCCAACATGTTTTATGTTCTTTGCTACTGCATCGATTTTATTGATTTTCATTCTGCAAACCCGGGATTGTGCACACCCTTCCGGGCGGCTGTCAGCTCCTAGTCACCGCAAAGGGTAGGTTCCGGGGGGGGGGGGCATCCTCGGGTACCACCACCCTGATCGGCCCCCATCTAACTGCCTTACCACCTCCCGGGCACAACGAAGATTGCGCAAGACGCGGGGACACAAGTGACCCGGCCCCCCGCAAGCTCCAGGGCTTCAGTCCCGCCCCTTCTCTCCCAAGTGCATAGCAACGCTTCCAGGGTCTGCGCCCACCCTCCCGGGCCCCCTAATGTGAGAATAATCGCTCTGGTAAAAAACCGGGGCCAGCCTGCCGCTTCTCCCTAGTCATCCTGCCCGGGAAGCGCCTACACCTGCGCCCTACTTGCCAAGACTTTACCTGTGCGGTCCCCAGCTGCATCTGCGGCCGCGCAGATAACACAGAAAGGGTAGGGAGGGCGGGAGAATGGGTGGGTCAGAGAGCATCACCGAGAAGGCCAGAGGCGTGGGCCCAGGTGCCTGTGTGCAGACCAGATGCTGGGGTCCTAGCCCAGCCCGCTGGCGGAGCGGATTGCTCCGGGGAGATCCGGCCCGGGGAGGGACTAGGGCAACACAGCGTCAGCTCGAGGGGCGGGCCCAGTAGTACTTCCGCTGGAGGTGGGGCTGCCAAGTGACGCGAAGGCCCCGCCTCTCTGCGCAGACCGCTCCTCTCCGCGGGGCAGACCACGCCCCTGTTCTCCAGGCTCCGCCTCCACCATCAGAGCGGAGGATTTTAAGTATCAGCCAGAGAGGCCTGAGGAGGAACTTCGAGTTGTGTGGGAAGAGGCCGTGGTTATTTTTCTTTTCCCTGCCTTTTTAAATCCTAAGAGCAGGGGCCGGCGAGATGGTTCAGTGGTCTAAAGCGCCTGCTTAGGAAAGCTCAGGCAACTGCAGGGAGTGCGGTTCGATCCCCGGCACCACATGCTGCGCCAGTCCCACCACCAGGGCAGGCTGAACCAGCCATAAAATAAATAAATATACGAGCAAACAAATTAAAAAAAGATATCTCCTATCGAGGTACAAATTCCTCATCCTGAATATGATCATTGCATATACCTAAAATGTATAAGGGGCTGGGGAGACAGCTCAGGGGCACAAGTGCCAGCCTGGCAAGTGCAAAGTTCTGAGTTGTTACCCAGTTCCGCAAAAAAGAAAATAAAAAATAAATTTAAAAAAAATCCTAAGAACAGAAGCAACTACATACTAGCAACCTAAGTCCAAACACACAGGTGAACTTTGTTCAAATTTTGGTTTTTTGGTGGTCCTGAGACCTGCCTGGCCCAGGGACTCCCAATTTTTCTCTGGAATCCAGCCAGATATCCCCTGAGACAAGCAGGAGTCCAAGTTTTTCCTCCTTCTGCCTTGAACTAACACTTTTTGATGGTTCACTTTGTTCCAGGCAGTATCTAAGAGCCTGGAATTAGGCCCTCACGGCAGCTCTTTGAGGTGGTACCTGGAACGTTCAGTGTATAGCAGAAAATCCAGGCACGGAGAGAAGCAATCAGCCTTGCCTTACTCCCAGCCCACCTAGATCCTTTTTCTTTCCTTCAGATCTCCAGCATCCCAACCCATTACTCTGGAGGAGACTTCTGAGGCATTCACTTCTCTGCTGAGAACAATGAGAGTAGGACCAGCCTGTTGACCTACCCTGCGGAATAGGCTGAACCCAGCCCCTGGTTAGCCCCCAGGTTCCCGGAAAAAGCAGGCCGTGTTTCCCTGTAGTCCCGAGCGAAGCCAGTGTGCTCTTTCTTTCAAAGCAAACCAAGCTTTTTTTCTCTTCTGCTAAGAGCACCTGAGTTTTAGTCTCAGGATGCGGTAGAGCCAGCATCCCATGGCTGGTGGGTCTCCGTTCGCCTTTGTCTGTATCTCCTCTTCCTCTTCCCCTGGGCCCCTGCTACCCACTGCGAAGTTACTTCCCATGGCCAGGATTTTGCCAGTGCGTTCCTTTTCAGCCATGACCCTCTTCCTCCTCCACACACGCTCCCTCCTGTGACCCTCACAGTGTCAGAACTTGCTGTTGACAGTCTGTCCTCTTCTCTGAGTGGTAAACTCCCAGAGGGGCTGGGGCTGAGGTTGTTCCCTTACGGGATGAGTGAAGGAAGAGTGGTTGGGTATCACCCATGCTAAATGAGTGAACGATTACATAAGGGATCCACTGCACTTTTGAGGGTCACCAATAAGTGTTCTCTATGGTCTCATATCACAAAGTGTTTTCAATTTAAAGGAGAGAGATAACACAAATCTCCTGAAAAGATAATGGTTATTTTGTCTCTATACTGTAAATGTCAAATAAGTGGATGCTGGAGGAGATTGGAGAAGAGAAATATCTCTGGTGTTAGTCACTTATCCAGGCTTTCAAAGCATAAGATATGCAGGTTGGCATGATGTAATAGAAAGCCAGCTCTGCTCGCTACCTTTCTTCCCAGTAGTCAGGTGTGGGGGACCACCTGAGCAGCTCTCCTTGAAAGAAGAGCGACTGTCTCCATTTTGACTGAGCCTGACCCTATTCCCTCGTATTGATATGTACGGAGCTGGCTAGGACTTCTCATTATCCTTTCAATTGGCCTTAAGCAGTGTGTATTGGTCTAGCAGAGGTGCTGGTGGTAATTTTTGAAGATGGCACGCGTGTTTCCCTGATAACAGGATGAAGAGCCAGTGCTCCACAGTGACAGCTGGAATCGAACCTCGAGATGGAGGCTATGACTTCCTGGGGCTTGAAAGATTATACATCAGAGCTGAAGCACCAGATCCCCAAAATATTAGATACTATCTCAATAGCATAATGCAAATTACTTCCTTTGTATATCTCTGAATATGGCAGAGGTGAGTGCAGGCCTCCTACCTAGCCCAGCTCACAGTGCTAATCTTCTTCCCACAATTCCCTTCGTGCTCACCTTCCCAAAATTCCTTTTCGCAAGCCGCCACTCCCCCTTCTCCAGTGAATAAAGCCTGAGTTCAGCCCTGGGTCACTTTCTTGGTTCCAGAAAGCCATCTTCATGGCTGAACTTAGGGCCCCTTGGCTCCCCAGTATATATATGTCTTAATGTTATCGCCATGGGTTGCGCTGGGAGTGGTAGATTGGAATTAACTTGGTGGAATTCCAATAATGTGGTTTTAGGATTGTAAGTTTAGACTTCTTGGGCCAAGACCAGACCAGGAAAGAACTCAGACAGTCAGGCATGCACACCCCAAAACTAGCCTGCGCCCTCTTTCTTCTGCCCCTCTGATCACATACTATTGTGATCGCAGTTGAGTTCTTATTAATTGCTGACTGAAGTGCTGAACTTTCTAAATGTTTCCCCATCCCGAGCCTCTCTCCCTTGGAATCTAGCCCACATAGTCCTGGGAGGCTAATTTCCCGTGCTCTGCAATCTTCAATGGCTCCTTATTGTCCATATATCACAGCTGGCTCTTGGGAATCTAGATCTAAACTCCTTTTTAAAAGCTTTTAGTGACATTGCAAAATTATCATAGAAACATGTTCATCTCAACTATGAAGATACTCAATGATATAGAAGGAAACATCCTCCCACTTCCTCTCCATCTCCTACCCAGTTACCTGATCCATACATGGTTAACAGCCCAGTCTACAGCTTCTATCTTTTTTTCATATTTACCAGGCTTGTAAAACTACACTTATATTTATGGAGCTATTATATTATTGTTTGTTCATATCAAAAAGAGTATTAGGGAGCCTCTGAAAGTCTGTCTTTCCACTTTTCTTTATTTTTTATAATAAGTAGGTTA
This sequence comes from Capromys pilorides, assembly GCA_004027915.1. Lineage (NCBI taxonomy): Eukaryota > Metazoa > Chordata > Mammalia > Rodentia > Capromyidae > Capromys > Capromys pilorides. The sequence continues at coordinate 9,952 of PVKN010024451.1, forward strand.
TATAGTTAATTTATTCACTTTTAAGCCATAAATATTACATAAAATGTATATACTACACTTATTCAGTTATACCTCGATTACTGGCCATATACACTGTTACCAGGCTTTTTTCCCCTCTAATGAAATCACTTATGTTTGTATGCTTGCCAAAAAAGGTGACTTTTTCCAGAGGATAGATTATTGATAATTCAGTTGACTAGACATCAGCTCAATCAGGTTTCTTTGTTTTCTTCACCTGCCCTGTGTTTTGTTGTCCTGTTTTTCCTTCTTAGAAGCTCTTGTCCCCAGTGCTTGTCCAATTTCCAATAGTGTGATAACCAAACCTGACTCTAGGGTTTAGATAAGCTGTCCACGATTCACTTCCTTCCTTCTTCCTCACTTCACATGGTAGTAATGGGCCAGATCCTGGAAGTGCTTTGCAGTTGGCATAGGACAATCATGGTAGTCCTGCTTCTTCTGTCCCACTCATCTTTCTGGCTAAGAATGGCCATGAAACCTACTTTTGGCCAATAAAGAGCAAGTCGAAGTAAAGAGGTGGCAAAACAGGAAGACAGCTATTGAGAGAATCTTTAGTCTTAATGTTCAAAAAGATGATGCAGACATTTTGTTCTTTTTTTTTTTTTTTAAACAAAACAAAACAATTTCTTTATTTATATTATGGCCAGCTCAGCCTGCCCTGGGGGTGGGGCTGGCATAGCATGTGGTGCGGTCCCTGCGGTTGCCTAAGCTTGTCTAAGCAGGCACCTTAGACTGCTGAGCTATCTTATTGGCTCGATGCAGACATTTGGATTCTTTCCTCTTTCTCCCTTCTTCCATGAACTTGGATGTAATCTGCAGCCATCTGCCACCAGGAGAAAAAGTGAGAGAAAATAACAGAGTTAACTCTGATGTCACTGGGATGCAGAGCCACCACCAGTGACTACCTCCTCTAAAACCTTTGTTAGAAAAATGAAGTGCTCATCGGACTAAAGCACTCAGCGGACTAAGGCACCTGCGTAGGCCGAGTGCAGGCTGGGTTCCATCCCCTGGGTGCGACCCCACCCCCAGGGCATGCTGAGCTTACAATTGAGACTGGGCATGGTGGTGCACGCCTATAATCCCAGCTCTTGGGAAGCTGAAAACAGGAGAGTCACTACAAGTCTGATCTGTGTAGTGAGACCCTGTAGACCCCATAGACCCTGTCCTAATTACAGAAAGAAGAAAACAAAGAAAGAAAGAAGAATGAAGTGCTTATTTCTCTGTCAGTGAAATAGGGATTTTAATTTTTTTTGGCCAAACATATCCTAATCTTCCCTTTTAGCGATCACTTCCATTGGTGCTATACCAAGGAGATACCACTGGAGCAGTCCAAAAGAAGCTTCAGAAGATTATTTTAGAGGCCTTCCTTCAAGTATAGTTTTTGATGTAGAAACAGGCAAATAGTCTTATGGGATGTTTCTGATGTTTTAGAACAGCCAAGTTACTGGCAGTGAACTGTGTTAATACCTTTAACCCCAGTACACTATTACACAGCAGACATTGAACTCTTTCTTCTTCCTCCTTTGGCTGCCTACCATCTGAATTCACATCCTCTTTGTTGAAAAGCAGGATCTGCTCGTACCTTTGGAAACAGAAGAGACCATATCCTCTTTCTCTCTGCCCTTGTGGTTGAGGTTCCACAGGGGACACCATGTCTGGGCCTCTGACTGTCAGGGGGTGAGCAGGAACTTGGGGCCTTGAAAACCCTTCTCACCATCATGCAGAACCTAGGGCAGTGGCTTTGACTATCTAGATGAAACAGAAAAAGGAAGATGGGTGCTGCCATGGCCAGTGTGATCATGGTGGCTGTTCAGCCAGTGGCCTAACTAGACCAGCCTCGTAGCAGGACAAACCACACCTCTATTCATAGCCACTGCTGGTTCTTATCAGTTTCCCAGTTGTGAGTCTCTAGTCCTCTCACAGGTTCTCTGAGCTTCCTCCTTTCCTTCTGATAGAGTCATTTTCTGCTTAAATCAGCCAGAGCTTGTTTCTGTCACTCACAACCAACAACATCAACTGATTTGCCACCACCTGGCTCATTGGGTGGCTTCTAAGCAGGCCCGATGGTGATTGATTCTTAGTTGTACCTGTGGGATCCTGTGAGGGTCCCAGAATGGTGCCTTGGTTCCAACCAGCCTGGCTGAATGCCTCTAACCTAGCCAGGTAATGATTTCAAGCAAAAACTTAAAAGCCAGCAATGAGACTCGGTCGTGGCAGGATTGGGTGATGTTATGAAATTCCTACTGGGTCCTGGATACTCTTCTAGGTAACTTCACAACATGGTCTTTTTCACCTCTTAGCAAAGCCTTATGGGGAAAGAATTATCCCCATCTGGCTTGAGAATGTTCAGAGTTTCTCCCCTTCTGTCATAGACCACAGCCTGGATGGCACTTTGTGATTACTGTTTCTAGGCCATCAAAGGACATTATCCAGATTGACCATCTTAGGTGACAATCAACTCTGATTTTTCTCAGTGGAACGTAAGAGCTTAAGTGTCTGGTACCTTGTGGCACTCAAAGAACATTCATGGGATGCAATCAACACACAGTAACACCTGTGGGCCACAGTTGCTTGGGAAGGTGATCCTCTGGAACATTCGGGGTTGTGTGTGTGTGTGTGTGTGTGTGTGTGTGTGTAGTATCAAGGTTTCATTCCACATTGCATTACGCTTTCCTTAATCCCTCACATTGGCCAAGATATTCCCTGTCTCTGGGTTTGGTATTTATTTCTCTTCTTTTTCTGTCTCTATTCCTACCCCTCACCTTTTCCAAAGCATAAAAGAAGGGTTCAAATGATACCATTTTACTTTTATTCCCCAAAGGGTCTACCATGAACACCAACAATAATCAATACCTATCATCTATATGAACACATTTTCAAATATATTCCTTTCTCAGTCTTCCCCTATGTTGCTGAGCCTGTGGTGCCCAAGGGACCCCTGTCATACAGTTCTTTGGCTACATCTACCAAATTCACTTTAGGAGCTATGGGCATGGCCTTGTGTTCTGAATCTCTCTGCCTGCTTCTTTAGAATGAAAGGGGCCCTTTTGCCACCCACTGGTGGGGGCCATCTTGGCCAACAGGGATGGAGGTGTGGGGGTGAGAGTTGGCACTTGTGGGCCCAAGTGCTACCCAATGTGGGGGGTGTGTGTGTAAGGCTTCAGATGGCAGTGTTTGCAGGATCAGCTCTGCCATGGTATTAGTATTATCTTCCTCCTCCTTCCCCTTAGTGGTCATTAGCCCCTATGTGGGGAGCAGTGGACTCCCCTTCTGAAATAAGATTATGAGCACTTATGGGATGACTTGGAACAGAATGAACAAATGAGCTGCTTCCTGCAGAACTCTAGTGCAGAGGAGTTAGTAAACCTGCTAAGATGAATCCCATAGTCATGGGACCAAATGCAGCTGAGGCCAAATTAATCTAGAGTTAAAAAGCAGGGGGAAGTTGGTTGTGGTGGTGCACACTATCTTAGTTACTCTTCTCTTGTTGCTTGGACAAATACCCAACATGCAAAATGAGGGAAGGAAAGGTTTATTTAGCTCACAGTTACTGGAGGTTTCAGTCCATATTCCGCTGGCTCCAAGGCAGAGAGACACATGGCAGAAAACAACCTTTAATGGCACTGTCAAAGAAGAGCAAGAGCAGTGGGAGAGAGCTAGCAGCAGCTCAAGCAGCTAACTTCTCTTCCTCCCTTACACTGAAATGCAAATCACCTGCCCCAGGGGAGGTGCAGCACCTGTTTCCACAATAATCACTTACAAATTCCAGCAGCCATCCATGATTGCATGAGGCTTTGGGAGGGACACCTATACACAAACCATAACACACACCTATAGTCCCAGCACTCAGTAGTCTGAGGTAGGAGGATTACTGCAAGTTGGAGGTCAGTCTTTGAACTGCATAGTGAAACCAAACAGTAGGGAAAGCTCCATGTGGTGGCCCAAACCTATAATCCATGCACTCGGGAAGATTGAGATAAGAGGATTCCAAGTTCAAGTCCAGCTTGGGCAACTTGGCAACATAGGGAGATCCTGTCTCAAAAACAAACAAATAAATAGGCTAGGAAAGTAGCTCAGTGCAAGGTCCTGGGTTCAATCTCCAGTACTGAAGGGGAAAAAAGTAGAGGGGAGGGCTTTCTAGAAGGATGGCCTGGTCCCACCTTCTCCAGGATGCTTCTCCTCCAGCCTCTTTCCTCTGCTCTCTTCTCAAATCCTCCTGTATAAATAACAAGAAAATAAAAGATAACAGCAACTAGGGAGACTGATCTTTCTCAATGGGAAGGGGAATCAAAAGACAAAGGAGGAGACAGGGGGAGGGAAAGGGTATAAAAAGAAGAACAGGATATGTTATGTGTGTGTGAACCAACTCATACAAGGGAATGTAAACATTCTATATTGCAGACATGCATTAATGAAAAAATCATTAAGAAAGAAAGAAAAAAATCCTCCCAGGGTCTCTTTTGCTTTTTAAAAAAA
>PVKN010024452.1:0-14450 GCA_004027915.1 Capromys pilorides
CATTCACCAGCCTATAAAAAGCCTGTCTTAATGTGGTTCCCATGGTGACAGAACATAATATATGTGTCCATTAAATTTGGAAATGTAATGAAGTGTAATAGAAATCTACTTCAGAAAAATACACTTCTCAGCATATTTTTATTAATTAAAATATTACATTGAGCATTTTTCATGTCTACATGCCTGACAGCAAATAAAAGCTTTTCCACAGATTAACTATGACTCTTGAGTTTCATCCAATATTAATTGGTACAAAATAGGAAAGGAATTTCTGCAGAGAAAATATTTTGACTGGTATCCCAGAGTGATTAATGGGTAAACAGCTATACTTCCTGAACTATGCATGCACCATTGGAAATGCCACCAGCAATACAAATTTTGACACGTGTGTCCATGGGAATGGGAGCAGGCATGAATGCGGATGTTTTAATTCTTGGATAAGAAGAGAAGTTTCTTACTGTTCATTTCCTCACCCAGCCATGCAAAGCATATGTGATCCTCTTTGTTTGCCAAGGAGGTCTGACATCATAATAGCAGATTTAGAAAGCCCTGTAGAAGCCAGGCTTGGTAGTTGACACCTATCAAGCCAGCACTTTGAGAGGCTGAGAAAGAAAAATCAAAAGTTCAAGTCTGGCCTGAGCAACTTAGCAGACACTATCTCAAAAAAAAAAGTTCTAGGGGGCTAGGAATTTCCCTCACTGGTAGAGCACACCTGGACTAGATCCCCAGGAACACGCCCACAAAAGCCTTGTATCAGCCAGCTGTCCTATCCCTGGGACACAACTTCCACTATGCAAACCTAAAGGAGGAGAGGCTTAACTTGGTTCAGGGGGTTCAGCTCATGGCCAGCCAACCACAGAAGCATCATACTGGAAGCATATGACGGAAGAAAGCTGCTGGACCCCTGGGGGCCAGGCAGCAGAGAGAGGAGGGAGGGGCCAGGCTGGGAGCCGTACCCCCCCAGGGCACGCTGCCAGTGATTCTCTGACAGCCATGGACTCAAGCACGTCTTAATCCACAGCTGAATACCACACTCCCATTACTGCCCAACAGCACCACCCCTGAAAACAGGAGGCTTTTGGCAGACATTCTAGGTCTAAACCAAAACCAGCCCCACAAAAGTTCAACTAAAACAACAAAGGCAAAGTTAAAAAGAAAATCTCTGTACGTCACTGGAAATACAGAAGTTGGAAGAAAAGGCATTAGGATGGGAAACCCAGGGTAATACGCCAAATAACTCTCACAGTCTATTTGCAGTGATTACAATTCTAAGCGGAGCAAGCGGGAAGGTTATTCTCAAGATGATGAAAGTCATCTTCACAAGAGGAGAAGAACATCCACATCCTTCTGCCTGAGCTTATCGGAAGCATCTATCTTCCCAAATGAACCTCATCTCCCCGACTTGGACATACGAAAATCACGTGGAAAGCAGAAATGGGAAAGGGGTGCATAGCTTCTGTCTGAGCGCCCAAGCAAGGCGACAGTGAGTCGCTTTTCATAAACTCATCTAAGCACCGTTTCTGTTTCGTGGTCCCGCGTTACACCACCCTGCAGTTGCTCCTGGAGTCTGCACCGTGTGCTGGTGCTGTTCTCAGAAGAACTGAACTGGCCAAACCAACTGGAGCATTTATTCAGCTGGAAGACTGATGAGGTGGGACTCCCCGGGTCATAAACTGTCGCCCCTAAGTGTGCTTTAATACTTTAATAGGATTCCCACTTCTTAATTGCACCTTACAATCTTATTCTTTTTTTTTTTTTTTTTTTTTTTTTTTTTTTTTTTATTATGGAAAATACCTGAAATAGCACTGCCCCTGGGTACATAGCGCCACACTAAAGAATGAAAGGAAATATTTCAGCAGGATATTTATCCTGGACCTTCAGGATAAATATATTATATTCCCACTCCATGGTGCAGTGTTGCCACCTTGCCATCACGCTGGAAAACCAATTGATGACAATCCGCAAATATTTGGAAGTTCCCCAAAGCAAACTTTTTTTTTCCCCTACACAAGCTCAGGAGAGTTTTTGGAAGTAACTCCAGGAGTGCACATACTTCAAGGCAAAAATAGAAAGCAAAAGAAGCGAGGAAACTGCAGACTCAAAATCTGGCGCCTCCTGCAGCCATGGAATTCAGCCCTCGCCAGCAGCTCTTCCTCGCGTGACGAGGCCAGGTGTACGATACACTTGTCTTCCTAGCCTCGCGGAGTGAGTCTCTAGCAGTGCACATCAGCACCCTCTGAGAGAGAGAGAGAGAGAGAGAGAGAGAGAGAGAGAGAGAGAGAGAGAGAGAGAGAGAGCGCTCTCCTTGGGCTTCCCTGAGCTCCAGCGTGTGTGCTCACAGTGGCTGATACATTGTGTCACTTGAGAAATTCAGAAGCTCAACTGAGCACCTCAGCAGTTTTCATCCAGGGCTTAAGGGACATGCCCATGGCGGCAGGATGTTGTAAAGGTTGATTTACTTTGTGAATTTGAGAAGCTCCAAAATTAGCTAAGGGACTCAGCCTGGGGTCAGAGTCCTCATGGTGTAAATATCCTGAGCCAGTGCAAGAGGGGAGCAGGGAGATGGTGTGAGCGCTACCCACGCCCTAGGGCAGGTACCCGGTGTACAGCAACACAGGGAGGAAGAGAGGCTTGTGCGCCCTTTTGCTATTGTTCCTTTTGCTGCCATCTGCTGTGTTGATGTGCTGCCCCTCACCATGCCACCCTGCCTGGAGCCAGCTGATAGCAGAATGAAACCTCTGCAACTGTGAGCTAGATGAACCTTTCCTTCCTGAATTTTGGGTGTCCGGCATTTTCTCCCAGCAATGAGAAAAGTAGCTAAGACATTACTCTAGCTCCTATATGTTCCAGTGTGTCTCAGGGGCTGACCTAGATCTAAAGCACCTAACAGAATCTCCTCGGTGGGTGACTTGTGTATGTCTATCTGCTCACAGGTCTGTGACGCCCTTGATGGAGGAGGATGAATCTTCCTCCAATTGGGGGCATTCCACTTTTAACCAATATGGAACACAAAAAAAATGTTTACTTACATAAGTGCAAAAAGTCTCAGTGATCTCTTGTATGCTTACACAGATTTGTTCTGCTAAGCATAGTGGCATGCTTTGTCCCCTGCACTTCTAGAACATGTCATGTGAAGGCCGGAGACAGGAGGATGCATCATATTTTTCTCTATAGTGTTTGACCACCCGAACTACTACTAAATTGTTAAGTGCAAATACAGAAAAAGAGAAAATATATATCCATCCCTCTGCCTATCTGGATCTGCTGATTTATTCACTGGGTACTCTTTGAGTACTTGTGAAGTACAAGAGCAGGCTTGATCCTAGGCAGGGACAAGGAGAAGTGGACATAAATTGAATTTTTTGCACCCAAGGCCTTTACTATTTACTGTTTTGGGGGAGAAGATGATAAATTACTGAACAAACAAAGGAACTAAGCACTATTGAATTGTAGTAATGGCTTATAAAGGAAATACACACACAAAGTAACAGAATAACTGGAAGGAGAGATGGGTGCTAGGAAAATTCTCTTTGGGGGATAGCATAGATCAGCGTGGATGAGACCAGTGAAGGGGGTAAGACAGGTATCCAGTGAGGTGGTGCAGGCTGGGGACAGGTTCCAGTGGAGCCATTAGGGGGCCACAGGGCATAGAGATTTGGTGGAAGCACCCATAGCAGCCTCGTTAACAAAGGGATGACAAAGTCTTAGTTTTATGAAAGCTCACTCCGGCTGTTGGGCAGACAGTGCGATAGCCTCCAGCAGGCATGGAGCATTGGGCTCTCGGAGGGAGGGCTGAGCGACATTTGCCCTGGTGATTCTCCCTCAGGTGTGACTTTGACAGCTTCTAAGGACCTCTGGCAATATGTGGGAACATTTTTTGGTGGTCATAACTATGGGAGAGGAGCGTTACCAGCATCAGGTGGGCACAGGCCACAGATACTGCCGAGTGTCCTACAATGCCCTTCCAGGCCAAGGTGCCCAGGTGAGAAAACCTGACGGACTCTACAGGGATCTCTGCTGTGATTTCTGGGTGTCAGGATACAAGCAATGGGGAGGGGAAATGGGGTTCTATAAACCCTAAGACGACATGCCCATGGGAGACCAAGATACACACTATGGAAATAGAAAGACAAATGAAGGAAAACTAAAGCCACGCTTATAGTCCTTGCAAACAGGGAGTCAGCCACTAATGCCACCTTTTGTCCCAAGAACAAAGACAGTTTGCTCTAGAGACCAGCCGAATCTTGAATATAAATATGTATATATATATATGTGTGTGTATAAATATATATATAATTATATATATATAATTTTATATTTCCATCTCACCAGGGTGACTCTCAGAGGTGGAGAATGGACAGCTATTTATTACTTCCTCTAGTTAGGTGGGCTGTCACTTAGACTACACTTAGAAATCCCTGAGGAACGTATGTCTTGTCTTTAGATGTGTCTCCCTTTCCATATCTTGGCAATTTCCTTCAGGAGCACGAACCTGTTTTCTGTAACAACACCTGCACCTTTTCTACGCAGATGTGTGCAAACAGTGATGGCATTTCACAGTGGACAGGGGTGGCAGGCTGACGTAGGCTAAACTGAGGGTTTCATGACAAGACTGATGTATCAGAATCCTCCCCAAAGCAACTTACTTGGTTCAGTCTCCGAGACGATTTGTACCTCCAGGCAGCCCACAGGAGGCTATAATTATGCTCTAAAGAACACTTGCCTTTCACTGAACATTGACCTCGTCGAAACACTTGGATTACCTCACCTGAACCAAATGTGATACCCAAGGAAAGTGAGGAGCAAGCTACTATTTTGAAAACCCGAAACCTTCACCAGTAAGGCAAAACAGAACTTAAATACTCAAAAGAAAAAAATCCTAAATGTGAGATTTCAGAGGGTTCCTTTAAAGACTACATTTTTCTTAATGTTCTCCTACAGTGAGAATCAGTAACAATCAGTGGAAAAAAAAGATGAGATTTCTATATAATAACACAAATGTTTAGCATACGAAAAACAAAATACATTCTAACAGGGGGCAATATACACATGACAAAACAATTTAAGAATGAAAATACACGGCCAGGGATGTAGTTCAGTGGCATAAGCATCTGCCTGGCAAGCACAAAGTCCAGAGTTTGACACCTCGTTAAAAACATAGAGAGAGAGAGAAAGAGAAAGGGACAGAGAAAGAGACAGAGAGAGAGAGAGAGAGAGAGAGAGAGAGAGAGACAGACAGACAGACAGACAGACAGACAGACAGACAGACACAGAGACACAGACAGAGAGAGATAGACAGACAGATAGAGAATGAAAGCAGGTGTGGTGGCATATGCCTATGATTCCAGCATTTTGAGGGCTGAGGCAGAGGATGATAGTGAGTTCAAGGCCAGCCTGAACTGTGTATTGAAATCCTGTCTCAAAAGACACACACATTTTTTTTTTTAAAGAATGAAAATACAAGTTGTCAGCAGTTAGTACTACAGAATGGGTGCCTTCAGATATGAGTATCTGAATAATTTATAGCTTATAAATTATTATAAGTTTTCATGGTCCCTAACCTAACCCACCCTCTAACCTGTGATTAATCAAAGAAGTACACAAAGATGAATAAGATTAGTTGCTGTAAAACTAGCAATAATAGTGGGCAAAAGTAAAAGAAATAGGAAGGTATTAGGAAATTAAAGCTATCCTAAAATACGAAGTGTTAGTGTCATTAAAAATGAAGACATAACAGTTCTTTTAGTACCACTTCCCCATACTTCCATACTTTCTCCAGAAACTCAAGGGAGTTTGGCTGGGACTAGGTGATAAAATTCTGGTCCAATGAATGTACTGTGACTGAAAGTGACATATGTTAATGCCAGACTGAGAGGATGAAAGCCAGTGTACCCCCTCCTAGCCTTCCCAGAGGGCCTTGCAGGCCACAAGATGCAGGACGAGTATGTTTCATTGCTGTTGTCCTATAAGGAAAGGCAAGCATGAGAGTGGACCCTGTAGAGCCGACTGGACTCTCAGGTGTCAGTGTAAATGTAAAGCTGTTTTGATACACAAAAAAGACAGAAATAAATGTGTGTCACAGTGCAAAAAGTTCAAGTTTCCTGAAGAACATCTAAAATAGCATTTTATTGATGTATCTGCAGAAACGAAGTACTCCTAGAACATTATACTAAGCCCTCAAGAAATATTTGTCAAGTGAAAAATATGATATTGAATTAAAGAGGTTAAAGATCATTTTTCAATCTCTGTGATATAAATTCACTTTTAGACAAGAGAAAAACAAAGAGGGAGAATAGATTGAGTATTTATGGCAACAGTTACTTTAGTTCAACAAACATTTGTCAATGCCGCTCCATGTTAGACCTGTGTCACGTCCGGAATGAGCTGAATGAACAGAGCTCGTCCAACTCTACAGTGATTACGGCTGCTACGAAGTTATATTTTATTTCATGTTATACATGGAATATAAAGTTAATACAGTGGGGATAAAACTAAAGTACCTGAAGAAAATGCTGTAATAAAAATAAGAGGGCCGAGGCCACCGCGACAGCAGAGATCGGGAGTGTCTTCCCAAGCTGCGCGACTCCAGAAGGAGTGCCCAAAGCCCCGAGAGGAAACCCAGGAGGGCACAGGGCTGCAGGAGCCGAGCAAAGGGAAGGAGGCAGGAGGCCAGGGCTCAAAGTGCCAGAGACAGAATAAAGCGGTATCTGAGGTCTGCAGGGAATAGTGCGAAAAGCTTTGCGTTCCTCCAAGTATTCCAGCCACGTCGCCACCCGTATCCAGGGAGAAATGATGAACGATGCGTCCACTGCCTCCTGCAGCCTCAAGGCCAGTTGCTACCCCTGCAGTCTGATTCTCCTTTGTCAGTAACCTCCTCCCCCTGGGTTACACTGCCACATCCTCCTTCGTTCCAGTCACACTCTTCCCACATCCTGTAAGGGTCGGCTCTCCTCCCACCCAAAAGAAAACACAGGCCGGGCTTTGATGACCTAAAATGCAGAGGGTCAAAGCAAAGAGGATGTAAGTAGGTGGTGGCGTGGTGATTTTCCAGCAAGAGCGGTGGCGGTGCCTCTGTCCTCGTCAATTCAGACACCAGAAAGGGGCAGCCATACTACTAGGTGCCTTGCACTGTCCAGAGCAGACGTCCCCACGGGCTCACACGGAGGTCCCCATTATTCACAGTTACACAGGTGTGCAAATTGCCGGTGTGAGACTTTGAGACTCCTCTGGTGTAGTTTATGAACAAGCTATGAAGGTGAGAAATTTATTTTTCAAACGCAGAGATCGGAAGCCATTCCACAAACCATAAGGCGGCATAGCCGATGGGACCAAGAACTGTACCTTCCTCAGGTCATACGGTGTTTTTAAGAAAAGTAGTATCTTAATGAGAAATTTCAGAAAACACTAAATTGGATTTCCCTTTACCACTGTCTGCGTAAGGCGAATGAGATTTCTCTGAGGACGTAGGCTATGTAACACTTCTCGACCAATTCTTTTCACCGAGTATTTTTGTCAGGGCTACGGCTTTCTCCAGCAGGCAAGGCTCTGACGCTCATTGAGCTAGATTAAAGGGGAGCTTTATTTTGGGGGAGATGATGGTCTAGAACAGCTCTTCTCAAATATGGTTGCCATTAGAATCACCTGAGGAATCTGAAGTCACACTGCCAAACATACCTCAAACCCATGAAGTCGGAAGCCCTTCGGGCTGCGACGCAGGCAGCTGTGATTTCTTTTTTCAATCCCCTAGAGGAGTGCAACGAGCAGACAAATACAGAACCACTGCCAAGAGGTCTGCCACCAACGCGGGAAACGCTTCAGATTTCTTGGTACCCCGTGGTGCTAGCTCTTCGCTAATGAGGAACCGGGTGGCCCATGAGGAACTGGGTGGCCCGTGAGACAGAAATAGCCTTCTGCTACGTTCAGCAGAAGATGAAACACTTTGTGTGTAAGATTCCACTTAACCAATTAATATCCTACATTGCCACAACTGTAGAGTGCGTGCTACGTTGCTATCTTCCATCAGTCAATAAACAGCTAATACTTTTTCCCCTTAGTTGTTTCAACATAGCGTTCAAACTAAAATTCTCATACGAATTAAAAAATAAACTTCAAATTTATTAATAAAGATCTAGCAGCAAATATTGGAAAGCAAATATCTAGATAGAAAGGAATGGATATTAACTGTGACATGTAATATTGAAGGGCAGAATTTTTATTAATATTTATATATCTAATATGTACCATCGAGAAATTTAAACAGCAGGGATGATTTTGCCTTCCACGGGCATACGCCTGGTGAATCTAACCAGCCTTCCCCCCATGCCAACGCAGTCTAACTTAGGCCCTTCTGCCAAACTTCGCTATGACTCTAATTAATTTTGCTTATTGGTTGCCCCAGAACTGCTTTGCTTCGTCTCAGTGAATTATTTAGAACCCATGTTCTTTAATAAAGCACAATTTCAATTAAATAGTCCAGGTAAAAGTACTTCACCTTTAGGGATTCTAGTCACACAGCCAATACGTTAAAATCTTAGGATCAAAAAAATAAATAAGTGAATAAATAAATAAATGACTTTCACTGAAACCACCAAAATCCAACCTTATAAATGATACCCCTAAAATCAGTGTTCCTAATTGGGGGTGATTTGATGTCACAGGTTTATCTATTGAAATAAATGATAGTTTAATGAATTAGTTAAAATTAATTGTTTTAATTTACTCATGCACTCTGTGTAAAATTCTCAAAACAAACAAAAATAGTATTTTGTCATTAAAATTGAAAATGCTTATAACAAGATAATTGCATTATTTATTTGAATTATGAAACAGAGTCCAATTTCAGCCTTACTTTCTCAAACCAGCTATCTGATCTTCACCACTAATCTTTGTTTTCTTGTTGATCCAGTTTCTCTTATTTGCATTGCTAATGACCACTTTGATTAAGGAATTAGAGGCAGAAATGGTAATGTTGCATCATTATGTATGCAGATCTGCAGCTTTTTGCCTTTAAGTACAATGTGTTTAAAGAGCTGGATCTTGAAAGTAGATAATTTGTGAAGTTATATATTATATTAATGTGTTGGGTTTGTTAATAAGCTAAAAATTTCAGGGTTATCCCATACCCAGTGGCGGATGGTCTATAAATATATCAAATGAGTCTAAGAAGACTTTCTTAAAAACATAATTGCATGGACCAGGGAAACAGCTCAGAGGACTAAGTGCCTGCTTAGGCTAACACAGGGACCAGGGTTTGATTGCAGGTACCACATGCTGCACCAACCCCACCCCTGTGTGCTGAGCTGGCCACAGAGCCCAGGCATGGTGGCACACGCCTGTAATCCCAGTGCTGGGGAGGCTGAAAATAGGAGAATCACTATGTGTCTGAGCTGCCTAGTGAGACTCTACACCAAAATAAAATAAAATAAATTGAACTTCTTGAATTGAGACTGAGTTTCAACAGACCAATAAAACATCACTGAATCAAGAATATTGTAAACTGCGTCAGTGTAGCAGTCTGCTGAATTTTACCTGCTAGGGACAAAAAAAAGCATTTCTCCTGACAAACATGGATGTCCTTAGAAAGCTGCTTGTTTCTACCTCAGTGGCAGGACGTGTCTTGTTTCTAGCACAGTCTGTCAGATGAAGGAAAAAAGCAGCATTTATACTACAGAAGGTGAAGCAGAAAGAGGCCAAGAGCAATGGAGGATCTAGGGCTGTGTGCAATTTTGTGGTTCAGTGCTCTCTTGTAGAAGAGGTATTAATTATTATTTCCCGGATGTTTTTGACAGCTAGGGACCCCATGGATACAGATTTTAGAGAAACATGAAAATATTTTGAAGTGGCCAGAATGGTTTTTGCATGGAAAGATCTCCAAAATTAGTGATCCTTATATTAATAGAATTAACCAACTCTGAACATAAAAATCATTAGGTAGGAATACTGGAGACCGTGGGTGTCAGAAGTCGGAATCAACCAGTTTACCTTTAAGGCCTCCCATTCTAGAATTGGCCCTTATCGAAAGGGAAGAAGGTTTCAACAAATCACTTGGAATATCAGAAATCAGAATCCCTCTAAATGAAACTTGTAACACAAAGTATAGTCACTGGGAAACACAGTTATCAGGAAAAGCACTATACATAAGCATATGCGCCTTGAGACTGTCATGTAAGTGAACTGAATCACTTATTTTACTTTATTTAAATGGAATAAATCAGAAGCACAAGCTGGAATATTGCATATGAGATACCAAAAATATAAGTAAAGAGCAAAATGAAAGACAGGTTTTAGGAAACAGGGAGAAGGATTTTTTGTGAGTGGGAAGGGAGGAGGGGATAAAAAGAATGTCCAGCACATGCACGCTCTCCCCCCAGGAATGCTCTGGCAAGCACTACAAACATGAACAAATAAAAACTAAGTCTTGAGGAAATAATAAGATATATAAATATGGTCATTTTTTAAAAAAATTTCAATTTATTTATTTGATACAGGGTCTCACTATGCAGTTTGGACTAGTAGTGGTCCTCCGGTCTCAGCTTCTCCATGCTGGGATTACAGGTGTGCACCACCACTCCCATTTATCATTTTCTATACAATAGTCTGATAGTTCTATATAATAGTCTGATAGTTCTACATAATAGTCTGATAGTTCTATATAATAGTCTGATCTGACAGTTCATATTAAAATATATATGCATCCATGCTTGTCATTATCTCAAAATTTTATAGTTAAAATTATTTTTTCTTTTTTATATTAACATATTTTCTTTTTTAAAAGCACAGAGTTAAAGGCAAATAAACATTAGTGAGCTATTGAACATAAATATGTTTTTGACATGTTTATACATTCACAAAGTACAGGTAACACTGAGACACAGATAATTTTTCATCAAACCTTCCTTTGACATCAATAGGATATGAATGTGTCAGGTTATTAATTCTTTAATGTTCTCAAGTTTAATTCTAGTTACCTAAATGTGCCTGTTAGTTTCCCATTGCAGCAAAAGCCCACATATTCCACCACCTCAAGGCTCACCTAAATTAGTAAAATAAAGCATTTTGGCTAAATTTTATTGAAACTGAAAGCAAGGAATATTTTAAATTTTATATTTTAGTTTCAATTACCATCAATAATTATTTAAGGTTGTCATTTCAATAGCTATGTCAATTATGGGGGGAGAAAAAGCACCTAGAATATTTTCTGGCAAAATTAAGCATTTTGTCAGGCTAGCTCACTATTGACAAAATCAAGGCAATAATCATGTGACACAAAGTGAGACACAAGTTATTTATTTTGCCATTGCCTATTAATATTATGCAGTAGAACTTACTGTAAAAACCTTCCACAGGATTGCAATGTACCTACCACCTTTATACTTGCTGCCTACTTGTAATCTACGTATATTATTTTTAAATCATGGTTGCTGTGATTTAAATCCTCTCTGTGACTCAAGAGATGCCAGAGAAGGCATCAGAAAGGGACTCAGGTACCACATGCTCAAGGTCATTTGAAGGTTCTAGAAATCACTGTGTGAAGTGACTCGACTTTTAAATGGACTCCTGATTTCTATCAGCCCCTCCCAGCGTGTAACTCAATCAATGGTATTACAAGGGGTCATACTGACATTGGGAAAAATATATAGTAAGAAATTATCAGTAAGACAAAGCTAGTTCTTTTTTTCTAGGAAAGCACCATACAGACAGAAGTGCAGAGCGAGAAGCAACGATCCTGAGGCAAATGGTGGTGGCAGTCAGCTGCCTGCTTGGCTTCCTGCCACGCCATGCTTTCTTCCAGCTCTGCCTGGAGTAACTGATTTCTTTGTGAAAACCTAGTTGTATTCTCCAGGTTCTATGATGGTTATTTCTTTGCCATGGAACATTTGAGCAGCCTTAAACTTAGCCTGCCTTTGGTCTTTGTTCCAATCCTGACATGTTTGCATCAAGACTCTGTTTTTGCTCTCCAACCTAGCAAACCACTGCTGTGTGATTCCCCCTGTATCTGTTCCTCTATGACCAGAAAGCCACTTTCTCAGAGTTTGAGACTCAGCTCTGTCTTGGGTTTAGCATAGGTTGAAGCTCTCAGATGCATGCAAAGGAAGGCATGCACACAAACACTAAAACAGCATTAAACTTACATAGTCTTTAAATCAGTTTTTTAAAAAAACTGATGCTCTTAACATGCAAAAACATCAACACACTATGATTGTGTTCATTATGAGGGAATTAATTTCTAAAATCAATTCAAAATGCATTAAAGAAATGTAGCAGTTATGGGACTCTGATATGAAAAGACCGAGCCAATAAATCCAGTTTGATTCCTGCACCTGGGTGCGGGCTAATCAAGAGACACATGGGAGGACGTTTCTTTGTTCCTGTAAACCTACTCCCCATCACCCACCCTGCTCTCTGCAGAGGCAGCTCATATAAATAACTCACCTTGCTTCTTTGCTATTGGCCTCCTGTTGTTTCTGCCAATGGAAACCGATAGCAGGAGGTTGGAGGGATGGTAAGATAGAATCAGAAATACACCTCCCCAGCTCCAACCACGCTATTTCACTGTGGGCCCGCAGCCTTTCAGCCTACAGTCGCAGCTCATACACAAGTGCTCTCTCCTCAGATGTTTACAGCTCTTTCTGTATCACCTCAAGCACAGGGGTGGTAATAGTTCCGCACCATTACTAGTACCAGGGTACTGGCACATCCTTAAGGTTTCTCTTCAGGTAGCCCACGCCTTGGTAATAATAATCCTCTATTAAACTCTCTAAAAATTACCCAGTTTGACAGTGCCATCTACTTCCTGCTACAAACTTTACTGAAACATGAGACCAAACAAGAATGTTAAGCCTAAGTTTCTAAGTAAATGCAAAATCAATGAGCCCCTGTGGCCTGTTCCAGTGGTCTTGGGTTTTCATTCCTATGTCCTCAATCCAGAATCCTGGGTCTGACCCAATCAGGCAACAGTTGATTCCACTAGGAATTGCTAGAACTCTCACTTTGACTTCTGCAAGTTGTGCTCCCAGTGCCTCCATTAACAGACTAGGTGTAGACAGCAGACCTCTCTAACCAGTGGTCATCCATCACCAATTGCAAAGCCATCTGCCAATATTTGACAGCGGGTACTTTATGTACTTGCCTGGCTGGACCTTCTCTACCTCTGGCAGCTCTTCATGCTGCATGGATGTGCTCCAGCCCAGCAGAGAGATCTCCTCTTTGTCCTCCTGAGTCAAACACTCTGGATCTCATTCATGTCATGGTAAATTATATTTTGGGAGTTGGCCTAGAAATAGGTCACACGTCTCCTTTCTAATCCTACAATGTCTTTCTTTTGTGCATAATAGTCATGGTGGGATGTGTGCGTAGCCAGCATTCATGCTCAGTGGTGGTTTCCAGGACGTTCCCCCTTGGCTTCCTCTAGTGTGGAGCAGCAGTGCACATGCATAACCCTACTTCGAGATGTGATCAGCTGTCTTTCTTGCAAGTGTCTGCTTTACTAAATGTGCATTTAGATGGAGTCCTACACTACAGACAAGCCGGCTCTTAAACAGTAGCTACCATTAGCACCAAGAAGAATTCTTCAACGCACTTGTGAGACTGGAAGATATTTGAGAAAAGCAGGAATTCTGAACACACCCTGTGGCTGGAGCATCCTGACTTATTTCTCAGGAGGTACAGTGGGAATGCTGCTCAGAATTTCGCTGCTGCTGCTACACAAAGTGTGCCCTGCACTTTGCTCTTCTCCTAAGGCGCTTACACTCTCTTTGCTGTTGGCTGGAGTGGCACTGAACTTGGAGCTGCTTTAGGAAAAGCACCGGAGCCTCTGAAGGGATGGGATGGAAACAACTGTGTGGGGTGTTAGATACCGAGTTGACAGCGTAACTGAGCCTCCCAAACAGGCTGAGTGGGATCTTATTTCCCTAAACACTCAGATCTATATGACTATGTCCAGCCTCATGGATTAACCATGGACTTGAGAGCCCCAAATTTAAATCTTCAGCCCAGAGCTTGTCCCTGACTCCCAGACCCACTGCCTACCTGTGTCCTCTGCATCTGCATATGCATGTCCACCAGGCATGTCACACTCGTCACACTCAAAACTGACATGGTGTTTCCAACTCTTTATTCTATCCATCCTGAAATCTTTCCTGTCTCACCAGATACCACTTTTGTTCACGCAGGTGTAGGGGAGCCAATAAATATTAATTCCTCTTCCATATATGGAACCGACCAGCAAACTTCATCAGCTCCTCCTTCTGAATACCCAGGGTTTGGCTCCCACTCACCATCTCTACCTCCTCAACTCTGGTCCAACAGTGGCATCTCTTGTCTGAAGAGACAAAGCCTCCTACCTGGGGCTTTTCCACTTCCACATCTCCTCCCTCCATCTATTCTACATGGACCACACAGAGGAGTCTTTCAGAAATGTAAGTCAGATTGTCCCACTCCTCTATTTGAAC
>PVKN010024453.1:0-14444 GCA_004027915.1 Capromys pilorides
TCATTGCACATTGTTATCTTCATCGTACTTACTCAGAGTAAAAGATACAGGCATGAAATAAGGTCCAGAGATCTTAGCACAAACCTTTCTATTCAATGAACTAAGAAAAACTAGCAGTATAACTGCCTTAACTAGTATATTTCCCTTTTCCTTTCCTTTTTCCACCGTCAGTTTCTCTTCTCTTTTGAAGAATTTCTTCTCAATTTGCAATATCTATTGTGCATTTTGGATTTTATTTACTTGTTCAGCTTCTCACAATAGGAGACAATGAGATGTTTACACATATGAATCTGAACTGTTTCACTTATGGGGATGGTCTTAAGTTGTATCCATTCTCCTATAGAAGTCTCAAATGTATTCTTATTTATGGCTGAGTAGTACTCTGTTATATAGAAAAGCCACATCATTTTTTATCCATGCCTTAGTTGATGGGCATTTGGGTTGTTTCTACAATTTAGGGAATTGAAAATTGTGTTGCTGTAAATGTAGATGTACGTGTATTGCTGTGCATACAATGTTTATAATTCTTCTGGGAAGATGACCAGACTCAGAAGGGGAATATCTGGGTTGAATGGGACCTCTAATCCTAGTTTTTAAAGAAACCTCCACACTGATTTCTACAGTGGTTGCACCAGTCTACATTCCCAACACTAGAGAGGGTTCCTTTTTCTCCACAGCCCTGCCAGTATTTGTTATTGGCTGATTTCTCAGTGGTAGTCATGCTTTCTGGAGTGAAATGGAATCTCAGTGTTGTTTTAATTGGTATTTCTCAAATGACTGGTGATGTTGAACATTTTTCATGAATTTGTTTGCCATTTGTATTTCTTCATTTGAGAAGTATGTATCCATCTTAATCCAAAAATGGGCCTTTAAATTGGAAGGGGTGGCTTGACTTTTTTCAATTCTTTATGGTAAAAATAGTCCTACTCCCAATGTTATATAGATTTAATGCAATCCAAATCAAAACATAACTAGCATACCACACAGAACTAAAGAAAATGTTCCTAAAATTCTTCTGGAACCAGAAGAAAACTAGAATAGCTAAAGCAATCCTGGGCAACAGAGGCAAGATGTGGGCATCATAAAACCTGACCTGAAATTATATTATAAAGCTACTGTGTAAAATAAGCATGGTAATGGCCAAAAAAGAAAGGAGTTGGGGTGGGGGGGACCCAAAGGATCAGTGAAACAAAGCAGAAGATGCAGGCACAACTGCAAGCATACTTAGCCACGTTATCTTTGACAAAGGAGCCAAACACATCCAAACATGTCTACTGGAAGAAAGACAGTCTCTTTAATAAATGGTGCTGGAAAACTGGCTTTCCACATAAAACTAGACCTATGCCTATCACCATGCCCTAAACTAAAGTCAAAATGGATGAAACTTCTAAATGTTAAAAGGAGAAACACTAAACCTATTGGAAGAGAAAATAGACAGTAATCTTGAAGACATAGGTATAAGTATAGGTATAGTCTTGAAGACTTCGTGAACAAAACTCAGACCACAGGGGAGATGCTACAAAGAATCAACATTGGGCTCTCACCCTATTAAAAAGATTTTGCCTAACAAAAGAAATCACCAACAGAGTGAAAAGACAACCCACAGAGTAGGAAAGAATTATAGCTGATTGTCCCTCAGACAACTTAAAATGATTACATTTTAAACTCTAAGATGTTTTCATGAGTTACTATCAAGAATGATGTTATTAGGAATTTAAGATCTATATACTGAGGTTCTAAAGAAACTTTCTGTTGTGCTATTCTGCAAACAATAGAACTTCAAAAGTGAATCTTCTATTTTACTTTAGAATTATTAGGAAAAGCAAGCAACTTTCATCTAAGGAGGCCCAAGTCACCTAGAAATAGTAGCCATCTATTGACATCTTCTTTTTACTATTTATAACTAAATAGCCATCGAACTGTAGACTACACCACTGAGTCGATATTTATCACTTTGTATTTCTTTCTAAGGATCAGAATTCAGGATTTATGATTAAGAGTGGGTCTGGGGCCCTATGGGCTTTAAGAGAAGAAATTAGAAAAGTGCTTCAGAGCCAGGTCCTTATCTAGGAGAAAAGGTGTGGCTTGCTTGCAGTGGGTGAAATCCTAGGAGCAAAAACAGATAGGAGGTTGGCTGAGGACCAGGCTTTAGGACTGCCAGTTCCCTTGAAGTTACTTCTGGTCGCATCCCAAAGCTGGCCCCTCCCTGCCCAAACTTCACTTTGCATGAATGTGTCAAGGGCCACAATTCCGCATCCCTTCTTCTGAACAGTGTGTAAATATTGCTAAAACTAGTCCGAGAATGTCTTCACGTTTACTTTAAAATTCACATTTCTCCTGTGGTAAGAGGGTATCAGGAAGAGTTACAGCTGATACACGTGGAAAAAGTTTTGAAGAGAGAAATCAGGGCTGTGGGTGAGCTCGGTAGCAGAGCTCTTACCTGGCATGCACAAGGTGCTGGGTTTGATCCCCAACACCATAAAAACAAATACATAAGCAAAAATAGAGCATTTTTAGCAATTAACTTGGGAGTGCTGGGGAACCTCCCTGGCGCTAGTGAAAGCAGAGGAGCTGCTACACAGAAGAAGGGGCAGGGTGCTGTAGGGCTGACCCAAAGGCAAAACTCTGGCTCAGAACCTGAGATGTTGCCTGGTGCTGACTAGAGAAAGAGAGACGTCTTGTTAAGGCATTGCAGGTTTCAGAGGTAGAACTTACAAAACCCTTTGGTGCTACCTTTAACCCCTTTAGCTCCTCAGCACTGCTACCTTAGTGCTGAAAACACCCTTGAAATCCTCAAGTTCAGGGAGTCTGTGGATTGGAAATTTGAAGAATATCGTGTGTAGCACTCATTAAAATCCCAGCCATATAGAGGAGGTTTTCAGGGTAGGGAAAAGAAAGAGTTAAAAAGCTTGTTCTAGTCCTCCTTCATGTTTTGATGTAGCAATGTTGACATTTCTCAGAAAAGTCCTTGTAGGGGAGTTAAAAAGGACCAAGGCATTAGTTGGAAATTCTGTGCACTGCTTCCTTGTCAGTCATTGCTGTGGGAGAGAGATGGTATTTGCACAGGCTGTCTCCACAGTCAATGCCTCTGTATCCCATCTGCATGATCTTTATGATCTTCCATGCATTTGTTCCCTTTATTAACTGCCTTTATGTCATGTATAGGTGTCCTCATCCTGATATTAAGGTTTATTTGTGTTTCTTCTTTCTTTCTTTCTTATTTATTTATTTATTTTTATCTACATTTGAATTTGTGTTTTGATGTGAGGTAGGGATTCAACTTCTTTTCCGTACAATTATTGATATATTATCTAAACATCAGTTGTTAAATGAGTCTGTGTCCCCACTGATTGATGTTATAATCCTTCAAATTCCTATTTTCAAACAATCAGCACTACTTTTGGTCAGATCTGAGCAGACCACAGCCACCTTGAATTTGGCTTTCTGTATTTATGGCAGGTTAACCCTTTGTCCTTGTATATGGCATCCTCTGGCCTACCAAAAGCTCCATTTCAGTAGCATCTTCTTTGGTGTAGCAGATTGTGTTATTATTTAAGCATTCTGTTTTATTTTGATAAAAATTAATTGAAAAAAGAAGGGAACCACATTAAAAGTTAGAAGGTGGGCCTTAATGTGTTATGCACTTGAGAGAAAGAGAAAGATCATTTAGGTTGCAAAAGACTGGCAAGCCTTTCTCCATAACCCTGGGCTAGTGCTGTGATGGGTTAAGCAATAGCATGGGGTGGGCTGTTTGTTATCATTGAAAGCTGTAAAAGGTTCACTATCCCTGGCTTAAGGTAGAATGCAAAGGAGAAAAGCCATAGTAAAGAGTCTACACACAATTGTGGGAATAAGAATGTAAGACTTCCTGGATAAGAAAGGAAATCTCTTGGCTGAAGTGGTGCCAAGGGTAACATAAAGATGACTAAGGTAAGACAACCCAAGCTGGAGGATATGGCTGTTTTGGCACACACCTTCCAGCTGCTCTTCCACCTTTGTGATTTACCAATAAGTGCAATATGTCCCAAAGAGAACCTGTGTAAAGCCTATAAAACTGCAGGCCACACAAAGGAGAGAAAGAAAGAAGCCCACTCCATTATTTGTCATTCTCGTTTCCTAAGTCCATATCATAAGCCCTATATCCTCTCTTGGCCCCATATAAATCTATCATCTCATCCTGTTGAAATTCACCATTGATGCATACCCCTCTGAAGTCACTTTTTTCCCTTCAGCTGCCTTCAGCATTATACTGGTCCAGGGTTAGTCTCCTCCCACATGTACGTTTGCCTTCCAGTAGCTGTCTCCACCCTGTAGCCAGAATGATCTGTTAGGAGGCAGAGTCTAGTCTTTTTAGCACCTCTCTCTGACTGGGACCTTTCATAGGCATCATGTTGTTGGGGGAGAGGGATGTCAGGACTCCCACTCTTCATTATGGCTTTTCTTGTGGTCTCCAGTCTATTCCCCTTCTGAGAGCTGTATGGCACAATGCTTCTGCTAAATGCAGGGTCCAACCCCACCAGCTTTAGACTTCAGGGAAGCCTGTCATGTGCTTTAGGTAAGGTCATACCTAATCTGTGCTCTTGACACTGTATGACACTGTCTCTCCTCTTTAACACTTGTCACCAGCGCAGGGTCACACACTTGGATGATCATTTGATTGGTGTTTGCTTCCTTCACTGGCCTATCAGTGTTAGCTGTGCTGTGCCCATGCTGTTTCTACTCATTCTATCCCCAGTGATTGGCACAAAGGAAGTCCCTGTTTGCCCTACTGGCAGCCTCGCCTGGCAAACACATTTCACCAAGAATTTTTTTATTTTTTTAAATAACATTGACTCAGAATGTTTTTATTCTGATTTTCACTTATAGATTTACTGTCCCCATTATATTAATAAAGTTCTCTTCAGGTGAAATCTCATCTTTTGACTTTAGAGTGGTCTTTTTATATGCTTTTCTTGGCATCTGAATCTCCAGAATTCCATAGGCTAAAAATTATGAAAAAATCTATTAGTGTACATTTTCTATTTAATTATATGTCTGTAACATTGCATATATACATGAC
Organism: Capromys pilorides; assembly: GCA_004027915.1. Classification (NCBI taxonomy): domain Eukaryota; kingdom Metazoa; phylum Chordata; class Mammalia; order Rodentia; family Capromyidae; genus Capromys; species Capromys pilorides. The sequence continues at coordinate 5,060 of PVKN010024453.1, forward strand.
ACTCAAATGTTTGTTGACTTATTTATTATTTATTATTTTCATTTTAAAAGCCTACAATGAGGGCCCGGGAGATAGCTCAGTGGAATAAGTGCTTGCCTGGCAAATGCAAGGTCCTGAGTTCAATCCCTGGTACCACCAAAAGATATAAAAATAAATAAATAATAAATAAATAAATAACAAAAAGCCTACAATGATCATATATAGTTTTGAGAGGAAAGGAAAAATTTATTATGCCACTTAAACTCTAACTCTGTTACAGTTTTAATACATTAGGTTCCAAGTTTTGGTTGTTGGTAGCATTTTGTGTGTGGGGGTGGGTGGGGGTGTGTGTGTGTGCACACGCGCCTGTGCACGCACTCACTCACTCAATCCCTTACTCGCTTGCTTTTTTTTTTCAGTGCTGGGCGTTTTACCCAGGGTCTTTTGTGTACTAAGCAAGCACCATATCACTGAGGTACAACCCTAGGTACCTTTTGGGTGTTTTTATGTGCTTGGTTAATTTTACCATAATCACAGTATATATAAAATTCCATGACCTGCTTTTTCCTAAATACCTCATTGTTGATTGAGTAAGGCATTATATTGTATATGATATGTTAGGTGAACCTCATTTTGTCAGTTCAGTTAACATTTATGAAAAACACAAGGAACAAGGCACATTTTGTAGCCTAACAGCACTGAGAATGCACACTGGTTTGGTGACCAGGTGGTATAGTAGCAGGCTACCACAGTTAGAAAGATCTTAGTGATATTTTCATAGTACAAATATATTTTGTAGTACCTTCTGTCCTTCCTGGAAGAAAGAATAAGCAAGACTTCTCTCCATTTGTTAAACCGTGTTTTTCTTCATTTACTCAACAGACTTATGACAGCTTGCCTCCATGCTGGACAGTAGTCTACATATAGAAATTCAATAGTGGATGGAAGTTTCTGTGTCCAGTGGCAGAGCACACACCCACAGGATTGAGTGAATGAATGAATGAGTGAATGAATGAATGAGCCAGATGATAAGCAGAAAAACAAAGGTAGCCAGAAAAGGATGCTGAATGGCCTGGGGGGAGGGCTGCTCCATTCCTAAGTCAGGGAAGGACTCCTGTGCCAGTGATATTTGAGCAGAGACCTGAATGGAGGGAGCTGTGCAACTGTTGTGAAGGTTTTCCTGGAAGAGAGACCGTTGTGGGGAAAAGTCCATGAGGTTGCAGCATGTGTGGTGAAGTTTGATCAGGAGCTGAGGGCAGTGAGCTGCTGGGTGGGGTTGTCAAGCCCCCTCCTCTTCCTCCATCCCTCAGCCCATCCCTGTTTTAGCAGGATTGCTCCTTCTCCAGCCTGCACTGTCCCTCTGAAGCCCCTCACTACTCACCTTTGGCACTCTCTGGACGAGTGACCCTGTGCAGCACTTCTTAGACTATGTCTCAGGCACAGGGTGTTGTACTCCTAACAGGAAGTACTCCTTTCATCATCCGTCAGACCTGGCTAGCAGTGTTGTGAGGAAGTAGGCAGATTCCTCACATTTGAAAAACTATAGAACTTTACTGTCTTATTTCTTGATGTTTCACTCAGTTGAGATAGTTGTTCCTTTCTAGTGACCTAGTATGTCTTTCAAATTGCATAAAAACTTCACCTTAGTGAGGCTTACCATCAGTCTGTAATTATTAAGCATGATTCAACTTCTCCCAGTCTAGAAGCCAGCTTTGTTTTTCATGTTTTATTTTTTGGGTGGTGGGGGAAGCCTAATTATAATCTTCTTGAATTGCTTTAGGGTTAGATCTGTCACATGCTGCCTTAAGAGCCCATTAGCAGGCTTAAAACATTCATTTCTGAAAGAATGAACTGTTACAGGTTGCTGGGGTAATTGATTTCTTTTGTTTTCTTTCTTGTTATAGGAGGAGACATCACAGCCTTCCCAGATCTGGGAGAAGAAATATGGAATGTGTTTTACCGCTGACTGAACACAACCAAATGAACTGTCCTGGCAGTAGTTTGAAAGCCAGCAGTTAGCAGTTTGTTCAGGCACTAATACTGTCCAGCACTTTCCAGAGCAAGCTCACTGTTTACAAGAACTCTCAGCCTTACAAAGCTTATAACCACAAGCTTTGTTTATTTAAAACATTCTGCGAAAGAAAAGTACCCAGGACCAGTTTTCCAAAATGGCCATGGAGGAATATTTGTGGATGGTCATTTTGGGTTTTATTATAGCTTTCATCTTGGCGTTTTCTGTTGGTGCAAATGATGTGGCCAATTCATTTGGTACTGCCGTGGGCTCTGGTGTTGTAACCTTGAGACAGGCATGCATTTTGGCTTCAATATTTGAAACCACCGGCTCTGTATTGTTGGGGGCCAAAGTAGGAGAGACTATACGAAAAGGTATCATCGACGTGAACCTGTACAACAAGACTGTAGAAACGCTGATGGCTGGGGAAGTTAGCGCGATGGTTGGTGAGTGGCTTTCCTCTTCACACCCAGGGAGGTGTGTCGCAGACCTGCCTCTTGCTTTTGCCATATCCAGAAATGTGATTTTTGTTTTCACTTTAGAAAAACTGGTTTGATGTTCGTATTTATTTTTTGATTTTTGCTTTCTATATTTTATGATTTTTAAGGTTTGAAATGTATAAAAATACTTTATTCAAACTCTAGCAATGTTGCTGGTCACGATAGATTTTGACTAAGTGAATACTGTGCCAAAATGCACAAAAAGATACTTCTATAGTTGTTCTTGGTTGTTTTGAATTTAATGAGCTATTTAAGAAGATATATATGAATGTGTTTCAAAGATTTACCCATGAAATTTTCTTGAAAGTTAATTTACATTTTTTAAAGATTTTTCATCTGTTTTAGATACAGTGTTTTGGAATCATGAATGTGAAAAAAATATTATTTGGGGGTTAAGAGGTGTAGCTCAATGAGAGTACCTGCCTAGATACTGTACACCCGAATTTTATTCTCACTACTCAAAAAAATAGACCAAAGTGATATTTACTGGGCACAGAGTGTTTCTAATTGCAGAATACATGCTTAGTTAGCATGCACAGGGCTCTGGGCTTAGGATTCAATACTAAAAAGCCAATGAAATCCCCTAGTATTTATGGATTTACCTTTTGTGTTCTCACTTTAAGTTCTAGAGCTACTACTAAATGAATCTTAATGAAATGCTTATGTCTCGAGGAAGTTTGGTCTTCTGTGTTATTTACAATCCTTTGGCTTAGGTTTTCTGATGTTATCTCTTGAAGCTTGGTTTCATATGTGTTCTTTCTTTTTTTGCCAAAAAACCTGTATGTTACCTATGAGTAGCCCAACCTTTTATTAGTGATCTTTATTGTCTGGAAAGAGAAAAGAATAGAGGTGAGTGAACTGTGTGAATTAACAGATAGACTGGTTGGACAGAGTGACTTCTTCCCAGCCAGTGACTATAGGCTCAAAGCACTATGGGGACACTTTGCTTACTGCCTTCGACTACAGTGGCAAGACAACATCCAGGCAGGAATGGGCAGAGTGCAGCTGACAGGACTCTTTCTCTGCTTGCCTCTAGGTAGAGATGACGTCACAGCAGACAGCTGATCTTTACGGGTAATTTGGTTAGGGAGAAGAGGGTTAGAGAGGAATTCTACCACCTTCTGCTTCCAACAGGACATATCCTTTTGTAGGAAGAGTCCTGCAGTAGGAGGTAAGATGCTGGTTTACCCAGAACACAGACACACTCCACAGGTCCCTAGTTATTTATATATACTAGCATTCATTCAGCATCCCAAATGTGGAGATCATTTGCCAAATGAAAGGTGACCCACCATCTTCCTGTGACAGCAAGATAGAGACAGTATTGAAGGATCAGCTGAGAAGCAGACCAATATACTAAGGTGTTCGTTATCTGGTAAGGCTAAGCACAGTAGTCTGGTAAGGTTCAAGACCACTTGATTCCAGCTGCTGTCATGATTACTTGTTTACTTTCACTGAATACGCATTTCTCATGATAGATAGAATTGAAATTTCCCTTAGGAAAGTAACTGCTGCTTATAAAATTCATCCCTGATATTTGTGATAGATATCTAAGCTTCAATAATATTAACCTGAAATTAAGATTTTTCTCATCAAGGTGGCATGGCAAGATATATTCAAAGTACAGGAGAAGTAAAGAAATGGCAAAATTCCATCTCCACTGAAATTTTTCATATTGTTGGATAAAACTTCCCAGAAATGATTGTGCTTATTGCAGTTTTGTTGGTGGGGACTTTGACTAGACAGAAAGCTTAGTGAACTTCATAATTTTCACTTCTAGCTTTTCATTTGGTCAATACAACTTGTCCAGTTGTTCAGTTTTCCCACCCATGGCCTTTGGTTCTTTACTGAAAGAACAAAAGATAACTTACCTCAACTAGAATTTGGGTTTACCAAAGCAATTTGAGGTTTTGCTTGAATAACATGGTTGTTTGATTTCTTTTTTCTTTTTTGGCATGAGGGTAGATGAATCTCAAAGCTTATTTTTCTGGGAATTTGTATAAGTTACCTTTAATTCCTTGAAAATAGAAACTATGTAAATTTAAGATGGTGATATAATTATTATTGGCTAAAACCAAAGCTAATTCTGTTCAGATGCCTAAACTCTTCCAGTCTTCCTCTTCTAAATTCTGTCTCCATTTTTTTCCTTTTTCTCTCTATCTCTTTCCCTCCACCCCCCCTCTCTCTCTTCTTGTTCCTTATTCTTTTATTCCATTTTCTCTTTTTTCTTTGGTAACTTCTCCCCAAGCCCACAAACCTCTGTACTTCCTCATGGCTGGCATTAGAGTTAAGATGGTTGAGCAGAGGACACTGTTCATGCTAGCTCAACTTTCTGAAAAAGTTTTATGCTGAACCCTAAACCATTATCAATATACTTACAATGAAACCATCATTGTTTCCAAAAACCTCCTGAGAATTCAAAACTCAGCTTTTTTTGGTGGAAATCCCATGCCAGCATGAACAAACCATCTTGCACAATCCAAGAGTTCTGAGACCCTGACCATGCTCAACACACAGGACTACTGGGCCCTTTCAGCCACTGCTCGCCCACCCCTGCTTTCCTGTTGTGCTCTACCCTTCCCCATACCTACCTGTCACCTCCACTGTGATGCCTGAACCTGCTGCCTCAGAGATGCCATGTCTCAATTTTCCCTAGGTTTTGTCTTGCATCCTTATCCCATACTAATCCCCTTCCTTTCTGTAGAATGCATTGTCTTACACAAAACATCTCTTTCCCCACTTGTGTTTAACGAGTGTAACCCATTTAAGATCAGCAATTCTGAGGTGAGGAGGCCCTGTCTACTGCCGGGCCTCCAGGAATACCTGGCTCCCACTGCCCTCTGTAAAGCTGTCCCTTCCCTCTTCTCCAATGTCCCTCTTGCTCTGCTTTGTCCCAGAGCAGATAGTGCCTGCATTCCCCACCTTCTCCTGCACACTGTCCTCATCCAGGATATATGTTACAGAGCCAGCCCGAGAGGGACAACTTCCAGGAAGGACAGTCTCCTAGATGAATGCACTGGAGTGAATGAGTACCATTCTTCTACATCAGGAGACTTCGATTTTTCTAAGAATGCTAAAGCAGAAAGTTTATTTTCTGGGCTGTAGAACGTGCTGAAAACTCTAACTTTATTTTTAGAGCAGCCAATCCCTGAGGTGCCCAAGGCTCAGCTGGGATGCCCAAGGAATTGTCCCTGGGGCAATGGTCTCTGCCTTGGAGCCTAGTCCTGTTCTAGCAGCCCAGGTTGTAGGGTTTGACATAGAGTCTCAGCTGCCCTTGGCACAAAGATCAGCTTACTGCACCCTCACTGAGCAGCTGTCCATGTCACCTCACATGGAACCAGTGCAGCCCTAAGTGACCCTTCTAGGACTCAGAGATCTTTGACGAGATGCCATGGATCTGCTGAGCAGTGCTGCTGCTGCCATGAAACCAGGTTTCTAGATTTAACATTTGGGATTAGCTTACCAGCCAAGCCCTTTGTTCCCATGCAGTTCTGTACAAACTTTTCAACAACTGCTTCTCAGAGTGATCTGTTCCACCTGATACTTTTAATACTCACTGCAAAATCTGATCTGCTTATGAAAATATCCAGTGTGAACTGTAGCCCAGAAAATAGCGTAGGAGAGAGTGGTAAAGAGAAATGAGGAGATAAAGCCAACGAGGGCTCCTGACACACTGAGCAGGACTGAGGGTGGATCCCCAGCTTGGAGCTCAGCATCACAGTTACTTTTAAGTGGCACAACCCAAATTGCTGATCTCTAGCAATTCCTCCCATTCCGGGACTGAAAGATGTAGCTTTAACACTGTCCCTTGATATCGTGACTTTCTTATCTTTCTATATGTAGTGAGCCTTTCATCCCTAGTTGATTTTGGCCAAATTTCACATCAGAACAGGTTCAGCAGCAGCCCCTCACCATCATGTGATGAAGGTGATTAACAACAGGCCCAGGAGACCCTAAGGTTCAGGACAGGAGAGCAGTCCCTCCTTTGAAGTACATGATGATTGCATTCGTTGTGGAAATCAGTACATGTACATAAATACATCTTAATTCTTGTTTTCCCCTTCCCCACCACCTTTTTTTGCCAGCATCAGATTATTTGTAAGTCCTTATAAAGTTGATTATCATATATATATATATATCAAATTAATAAGCAAAAACATATAAAACACATTAGACAGTTGTACTAAATCAAGGTACACTTTTATGTATGTTGTCTCACTGGATTACAATAACTCCTCTCTTTTTTCCTATTATCCATCCTTTATTTTGCATTTTGTTTATATACTGAGTTTCTCATATAAGAGAATCCGTGCAATATTTAAGTTTGTGTGTGTGTGATTTACTTCACTTGACATTATGATTTCAAGGTGTACCTGTTTTCCTACAAATGACACAAGTTTATTCTTTAAGGCAGAGCACTACTTCACTGAGTAGAAATACATTTTTTCTGTTCACCTGTTGATGGACATATAGGCTACTTCCAAGATTTAGTTATTATGAGTTGTGATGCTATAACCATAAGTATCCATAAGTCATTGTAATATGTCTTTAACTCTTTTTGGAAGACACCTAGAAGACGAAGAGCTGGGTCAAATGTTTTTTGGTTAGAAATTGTGCATATTGTAAAGAAATAATCCATGGAAAATAGAGCTGAAGGAGATATGGAAAATAACAATTTGGACTTTCCCCTTGGTGGTTGTGACTCTACTGTGTCTGACTTTCTTAATCTTTCATCCTACAGGTTCAGCTGTTTGGCAGCTGATTGCATCCTTCCTGAGACTTCCAATCTCAGGCACTCATTGCATTGTTGGTTCTACTATAGGATTCTCGCTTGTTGCAATTGGCACAAAAGGTGTGCAGTGGATGGAACTTGTCAAGATTGGTAATTGCCATTTTCTTTTACCTATAAGAAGGAAAATGTACCTGTACTAGAGTAAGTTTTACAAAAAGTTACTTTTATAATGTGGTTTTTTTTTTTTCCTTCATGTGTTAAGACTTAGAAGGCCTCTGTGGTATGGGTAATGCTTTTTACCTTCAACATCCTGTGAGTGGAGATGGCAAAGCCTGTATCAAACCCCTGGTCCTGAGGAAGCCTTAGAAGGAGACCAGGGCTCCTCACCCTACAGCCCCCTGGGAAGAAGCTCTCTAGTATAGTGCTCCTTCCAGGCCAGGGCTGCTAAGCAGACATAGACCCATTCCCAGTGTTCTGCTGACTTCTTGGCTCTCCTTGTAGCAAGAGGTAAATGCCCACAACCATGTGCATACTGGCCTGTGCTCTGTGAGGAATGCTTTCTTTCTCCACTTTAGTCTCCTGGGTAGTTCATTCTTTTACTGGAATGAACTGAAAATTTCCTACAAGTAACTCAAGTTCAACCTTTCTTTTGACAGAGCAATACTCCACGGTGCATAAATACCACACTTTCATTCTCCATTCATCTGCTGGTGGGCAGACAGGCTGCTTCCATGATTGAGCTATTATAAATTGTGCTGCCATAACATGGATGTGCATTGGGTTCTCTAAATCAGACTGCATCCCTGACTTGCCCAGCAGGCTCACAGACTACTACAAAAGCCATCTGACATCCCAGGCTTCTGGGACACTGGCTTTCAACTCTAGCAGCACCCTGGAGGTGCTATTTACAAACTAATGCCCAGACTTCATTACGGGCCATGTCAACCAATCAGGATTCTGAGGGAAGAGCCACATGCACAGCTGATTTATGAAAACTCCCCAACAGTCCAGGACCAACCACAGCAGGAAGCTTCCAAGCAAGAAGCTAGAAGGTGGAGTGTTTCTGTGGTTAGGTGCCAGGAACGTCAGTACCAGGCTGGACTGCGGGCAGGAAGGGAGAGGGCCCACCTTTTGAGTAGGCTTTCCTGTCTAAACAGGTGCTGGGTCTTGGTACAGATGGATTTTAAAAATCAGGTGGAAGGGTCCTGTGGGAAGCCAAGGCATCTGTGTTCTGGCCTGGACAACCCTGAGAGGCCTGGGCTTATGTCATAGCAGAGCAAGCCATGGAGAGGCCAAGAGGACTGGCCAGGTCTGAGCTAAAGTGAACAATTCTGGAAATACCTATAACATCTAACAGCGTGCATTGTTATCACTGGGTTATATTAGTTGTAATTACAGCCTCAGTTATGTATGAATTTAAAATTCACCAGATTTTTTTTAATTATTCAGTTGCTTCTTGGTTTATATCTCCACTGTTGTCTGGTTTCATGTCTGGCGTGCTGTTTGTACTGATCAGAATGTTCATCTTGAAAAAGGTAAGTGAGGCTGTTATTTTCTTTTACATTTTAGAACTATTTTTGGTTCTCCTAATAGGAATTGATAGTGGGAGAGGTGGAGGAAGAATTGTCTTTGCATAGCTAAGGCCAGGCATCTTGGACTCTAGAGTCCCAGCACCTGACTAAAGTCAGATGTGACTGTGAGTCGCCAGGCATGCCCACATGGAGTGCCCCAGAACCCCTCAGAGCCAGCCTGCCAATAGCTCTGCTTGGCTCTGGGATTGAGTTCTTCAGTCAGCACTTCCAAGAGCTGTGCTCAGCTTCAGTAAGGGCAAATAGTTTTGTCCTAAAAGTTGAACAGAATGGAATGACATAGTGTTAGAATCCCAAGTCAGCTATCATTAAAAGTAGCTGAAGAGGCTTCTTACACAAATGTAAATGTAAAGGGTTTATTTTTTAGTTTTTTAATAGAGAAAAAAAACTGGAGCATTGACTTTGTTTGAGGAAAAGATATACAAAGAAGAAAGTATACCTGTACCAGGGCACATTTTGTCTAAAAAGAAGTAAGATTAAAATTAGAATTTACTGAGATCAATGTCTGAAAAAATGTCATTTTTTTCTTGACTGTAAAGGGGCATTTGCATTATAAATTTCTTTTTAAAATATA
>PVKN010024454.1:0-14443 GCA_004027915.1 Capromys pilorides
TTACATCTTTCATTATAGTTATCCTTTCTCTCTCTAGTTCAGAGATTATTTCTGTTCTGTTCCCCTCTTTACCTTTCTGCATTTGTTCCCCTACTTTAGATGCTGTTAATTTAGAGATTTCTTTTCTTTACTTCAGGGGTTATTTCTGTTCTGCTTTCCTCTATATGTTTCTGCAGTTGTTTTTCCACTTCAGATTCTACTAATTCACGTATTTCTTTTTTCATTTCAGATGTTATCTCTGATCTGAGTTGCTCTATATGTTTCTGTAGTTGTCTGTCTACCTCAGATTCAGAAGCTTTGGCTGCATGATTCCCATTTTCTTCCATGGTAGCATCTCCTGTATTTGATATGGGTGAGCGTGGGCCCTGTGATTGCATCTCATTTCTTGTTGTTATCATTTTGTATGGCAGTGATCTCTACACTTTGGTGAAGTTATGCTGTTAGTGCCTATGGGAGTTTGGTCTGGATCCACCAAGCTTGTTCCCCTCCAGATGTGCCTGGCTACAAGGTGGAGCTTGGGCCACTGGCTGCTACAAGGCCCTGTGGGTCAGGACTGTGGGTAGAGTTGGAGCTCTGGAGTTGAGGAGTCTGGGAATGGACGTGGGCTGAGGGTCCTTACCTCACAGGTGTGCATGGTCCAGATTGGATGGCAGATGGTTTAGGAACTCGAGCTCAGGCAGGAGAAGCTGGGAGATGGAGGCAGGCCAAAGGTCCTTACCTGGCAGGTGCTCGGGCCAAATGGGATGGCGGATGGGTTGGTTGGATGTTATTCTGTTCCTCTTCCCAGACCCTATGCCATGACTATAGAGACCCTGGAAAAACCATAATTGGCTGAAAACTAACAGGGTTATTTTGAATTTATATCAAGATATAGTCAACTAAGGAATAAATTAATTTCTGTTGTCCCTGCTCTGGTTCAGACGTTGCCTCTGCCCCAGAGCTCTGTCTGTTAAAATCTTGGTCTCCAGGGTGGCAGTTTTGGCAGACACTGTGGACTCGTGGCGTATCGGGCTTTATAGGAAGTGCCTTTGATCCCAGAAGGCATGCCCTCCTTCGCTGGGGATTGTGGGACTCTAACATCTTTCTCTGTTTGCTTTTCTTTTTCCCATTTGGTGTGCACTTCTCTCTGCCATGATCTTTCTGTCATATCCCCCAGTATGTGCACCAGAGGCCCAAAGCAGTGGGTCCACCTGATGTTGACATGGAACACCCTAAACTGGGAATCAAAATAAACCATTCTTTTTTTAAAAGTTAATTATCACAGGTGATTTGTTACAGTATCAGGAAGCTGTCTAACATAATCACATTAGAAAAATTATATAAGCCATAAGTTTAGAATTCTTTTTTTTTTTGGCTGCTTCAGGCTGCCTTAAGTGTGGGTGTTGGAATTGAACCACCACCTCCTGGGCCTGACTAGGATTGCCAGAGTAGGCACTTAAGCCACTGAGCTAACCCAAAATCCCCCTAAACTATAAGTTTAAAACTGAAACAGGGATACATTTTCTGAACAACCCCTCCTCCTAGGACTGTTAAAAGTAATCAAAGCATGATTAAAATAAGAAAATGCCTGTTATTAGGTGAAAAGGCCCCTTAACTAAGAACAAAAATGTCTCCTGGCAAATCTTGCTTTGTTCATTGCAGACTCTGTTGAGAACCTACTGTGTGCTGGACAGGGTTATGAGCTCACAGTCTAGGGTACTCCTGGAGCTCCATATTCTTAGTACTCTATGACAAATGGGGAAATAGCCCAGGAGGAGGTTTCCTGAGTTATTCATTTGTTCATGGGATGAATACCTATCGAGCAGGGAGCCCATGTCTGCCACTGAGGACACAGTTCTGAAAATGACAGAGCTGGTCTCAGCCCTGCAGAGATCTTAAGTTTCCTTCTTTCAGAGGCGTCGTCTGCAGTGTCAGCAACACCCTGCTTGGCGCCGAGAAGGGAACTGGGCTGCGAAGTGGAAATTCCTTCTGCTAACAGTGAAGAGGCCGAAGCAGGCCAGAATGGGATCCCAGAGCCACTTTGATTGTATTATGCCATTATTTTTAGTTGTTTGTCTTTTCCACTCTGTTTGTTTTAGTTTTATTGAGGGTGTTTTCCAGATGATTTCCTTGTCCTCCCCTCTGGCAAGTTGGTGTTGTGAGTCACAGGCGAAACTCTGAGGAGCAGAGCTACAAGCTCAGAGCCCCGCCTAGTTCTCTTCTCACTGGCAAATTGCCTCTCATCCCTAGGGCCAACAGAGGGGAAGAGTGACTTGGGTCAAGCACCCAGAATGTTCTGAGCACCTTAGCTTCTCGAAGAGTCTGGTTATGCCTCAGAAGGGTGTCGGAGCTTTTCACAGAGACCTGACACATTTCCTGTAGCTCCCTGCTAGTGCAGACCCCAGCGGCAGAGCAGAGGTAAAGCCATTTGGCTGCCTAGGGAGGTGGTTGACCAACCACAGCACAGGAGTATCCGGGCCACAAGGGCACCTTCCCGAATAACAGAAACACCAGTACGTTTTCTTCTCATTTACATTTGCCATATAAAAGGACTCTCACGGTTTCTATGAATTTTTTCAAAATGAGTCTAAATTTAAAAAGCACATCATTAACTACTCTACAAAATGCTAAACTCAAACCTAGAAAGGTCTAGGAATTTCTCTAAGAATGCAGAAGTTACTTTCGTGTTACTGACACAAAATCCAAGTTCAAGAAAGAGAGGTGTATTTGAACTCACAGTTTGTAGAGGTTTCAGTCCTTGGTCAGGTGCCACCAAGACAGGACAGAGGGTAGGAGAAGAAGGCAAAGGAGAAGGTGGAATGGCTTCTACCAAGGCAAAGTGGTATGGGTCTCCAGCTGAAAGTGACCCAGAAGCTGAAGAAGCCAGGAAAGTCACCACAAATGAGCAGACCCTGCTGGTAGAGAGGCCAGGAGAGCTACCACTGCCCGCACCACCAGCGGAGCTGCCCAGGCCCTGCGGGGCTCCCAGCTGGGCACAGGTCGCCCAAGGAAGCTGGGAGACCTTTTTCTCCCCTTTGGCTCCATCCAGGGTACACGCCTATGGATTGGTACCACCTACTCCCAGGCTGGGTTTCCCCCTTCAGTGAGTCTATTTGTCATACCCGGAACTGAGGTGGACCTGTCGGAGAACTGATCTGGCATCGCACATCCACAATCCCACCCTTTCAAAAGCCCTTCCTGTGAGACTTTTGGGAGACCTCCACTTGGAAGCCATAGCATTCCATCTCTAGCCACCCAAAAGGCTCATGTGCATCCATTTATTCAAAATGCATTTGCGCATTAATATATGCAAAACACATTAATTTATAAAAAATACATTACTGTACCTCTAAAGGTTATTGATGTCCTAACACTTTCATCATTGTTATAAGGTACACAGCCAAATCGTCCTCTTAAATTTGAGAGAAACTATGAGCTGCCAACCCCTGTGAGAAATGAAGTTCAAGCATTTGCAACACAGGCTGAACAGTCCAACATCCCCATTCCTAAAGGCAGAAATAAGGAAACAGAAAGGAGTAAGGCCAGAGCAAGACCAAAAGACAGCAAGGCCAACATTAGATCCCAGAATTCGATGTCCAACCTTGGCGACCTGTGCCCAGCTGGGAGCCCCGCAGGGCCTGGGCAGCTCCGTTGGTGGTGCGGGCAGTGGTAGCTCTCCTGGCCTCTCTACCAGCAGGGTCTGCTCGTTTGTGGTGGCTTTCCTGGCTTCTTCAGCTTCTGCGTTACACTTTCAGCTGGAGGCCCACACCGCTTTGCCTTGGTAGAAACCACCCCACCCTCGCAGCTCGTGCACTCTGCGTGCACCTAAAACCAGCGCCACACAGAGGACACCAAAGTCTCTGCCATCTGTGCTAGGTGCCAGGCTTCCTTCTGGCTGTGGGGCTTGGACTCCAAGATGGGTGAACACCACGCACTCAGTCTGGAGGAACAAACTCTTCAGGTTCCTACCAGCCTGGAATAGCGTACCCTGGAGCTCTTATCTCAAAACAAAGTCTTCCACATTTGCAATTTTGAAATTTTAGCATCTTTTTTCCTATTGTCTTGTTTCAAAGTACTGTAATTGGCTTTTTTTTCTCAGTACCAGGAATTGAACTTAGGACCTTGCTTATTCTACTGAACTATCTCCCCGGCCTGTATTTGACTTTTTAATGCTTATCATTTTAGCAACCAACTTCTCTTCTGCCACTTACTTGCAGGCTATAGGACTTTTTCCATAGCTTCTTTTCCAGGGGAGCTGGAAAAATTCTTAAATCACCCTACGAGGGTTTTTACTCTTTATTCTCAGCAAAAATCAGACTAAAATCCCCCAACAGTAGCTATGCCACAGCCTTGCCCTTAGGCTGCCTTAGAATTTCTCTCACCTGATTACTTAGTCTGCTTCCTTTAGTCTCAGTCTCCTGCTGTGTCTCAGGACAGAAGCAAAATGTAGACAAATTTTGTGCCAGAATATAATAAACATGACCTGGACCCTAACTGCCAGTGCAGTCCTTGTCCCCAACAAAATCTCCTGAACCTGGTCTTTAGCAGAAGTGTCACTCTCTGTGTTCTGCTTTCACACAACAATCTGCCATCATGCTTGGCTCACGGGATTGTAGGGCTGCTTCTCCAGATTGGATCCCCAAAGCTTTCCCAACTCTTCCTGCTAGCCGGTTGCAAAAGCTTTTGAAATACAAGGCCAAGTAGTGTCACAGCAATGACTCCATTTCTCCGGTACCAAAATCTGCCTTAGTCATTTTCTCATGGAGAGACAAAATACCCGAAACCCATAAATTAAAGGAGGAAATGTTTATTTTGGTTGACAATTGGCAGAGGTTCCAGTCCATAGTTATTTGGTTCCAAGGCAGGGCACTAAGGTGTAGGGGAATCACAGCAAGCAAGAGTTCAAGGCTTTCCAGGCAGGAAACAGCAATCTGTCCTCTTCTTTCCCCTTTATTCCATCTGAGATGCCAGGCTATCTGTTGGTGCCACCCATACCCAAGACGGGTCTCTCCTCTTCTATAAGCCAGTCATCCACACTCGGAACTATATGGAGACTAAGCCCGTATCACATACCTGCAATCTAGTCATTTTCCAAGAGTCTCACCTATGCAGATCTGGGGCTTCAAGGGGACGCCTCAAGATAAGCCACAGGAGTCTAGGAACTGGGGCGATCGCTCCTCGGAGGCCTTCTTGCTCCTAGGCCAGCTGCCTTGTCAGTAGCTGACTGCTTCCCAAGGTGCAGTTCTTGGATTAGCAGTGTCCACAACACTCGGCACCCTGCTAGAGTGCAAACTTTTAAAATCCATGCAAGACCCAGGGAATCAGAAGTTTTTAATGTATTTTCAGAAACTGGTGTTTCTCTGAGTCAGATGCCCACTTTGAAATTTAAGAATTACTTTGTATCTGAATGGAGCCCCAAAATGAAGCTTGAGATTTCTACCTCTTTACAGGTTATGATTCTGGAGGCCCGAGATGCAAGTTCATTTGTCGGCATTACCTGACTCACCTGCTAAGGGTGCCCAAAGAAGAAACACGATATGAGTTACTGTGCAAAACTACAGATAAAGTGTTTGCTCCCTGAGGGAGCTCAAGCCAAGGGCAGCAGTTCCAGTAAAGGAGCAACCCCAGTCTCCATCCCAAGAATGGCAGCTGACCTTTGATTTGTAGCTGTCTGAACAGCTTTGCTAGGAAGAACTTGTGAGGTCATTGTGAAGACCGCATCTGTGGTTAATTACGAATATCTGCACAGTCCCCGCTTTGGGGAGTGGTGCTCACTTATTTGTCACATTTGGACTAAGGAAACAAAATGTGAGTTACGATATTTCGGCATCAGCTCAATCTTTTCTTTTCTGGATGATTGTAGCCAAATCAACAGCAATGGAAGTTGGTGACGTCGTGCGCTTTCATGTGCGTTTCTGACTTGGTCCATCTCAGAGCTTTGCAATAAAGAAGAACTCAGACCTTATTCTTGTCTGACAGAAAAGGAAAACATTCACCCAACTGAGGCCAGGTAGATCGGAAGATGCAGGCAGCGCGGCACAGCGCGGTGCACCCCAGCCTTAGCACCGGTCGTCGACCGCGAGGCTCGTCTCAGGCGGGTGCTGCGGCCACCCGGAGGCTGGCGGAGCGCTCGGTGCTCGCTCACGTTCAGTTCCGTGCGGTCCTCGCATGCACACTCCTCTAGCTGTTCTCCCACGGGCTGAAACCAAACAAGCCACCGCAAAGCAAGCCCTTGTGCGCACAGCTGTGAACGTGGCTTCTGTCTGTCTGGGAGCTACAGAACACTGACATTTGGGGGAACTTCAGCAACTGAACAGCGCGATTGCGAGCGTGTGAGAGTGTGTGTACCTGAGCACACGCAAGACCGCACTGCTGGGCTGTGTCGCATGCAGGGAGACTCGCAGACAGGAACGCAGCCATGTCCTTGTCACCAACGGAGGCTTACGTTCATCGGTTCCTTGTCAGATTTTGATATGCGCGTGTCTGTTTGGGGGAAACCTCGGTAAGGTCTGGGAAAAACTGCATTTAATCAGTTTTTAAGGAGGGGACATTTTATTCAGCTTCTCTCTTTAGTTTCCATCATATTCTACATGGCTAGAAACTTCGAAGTATCAGGAATAAAGCAAGCACATCCCCTCTCCCTAGCACCCCTCTTTCAGAGGGTTTTGATAATGTTTTATACGTGCTTCCAGAAAAAAAATAAAGGAGAGACTGTTTCCTGGAAGCTGTCGTTTTTACCCCAAATGGGTACCTTCCTCTGCATCTTCACTTAGTATACAATAATATATTTTAGGGATGTTTTCAGTACAGCATTTATTTTAAAAACTGAACAGTACCACGTGTCAAAATGTATTGAAATAATGACCACCACTGCATATTACTGGAGTTTGGAGTACTACTTTGTAAACAAGGTTAGACTGAACATCTTGGTGGGTACAGGTGGTCTTTTTATGGATCTATGGGCAGGAAATGTTTCAAACAGTACAACTGTGGGGCTAGATACTCTAATCTATTTTAAGATAGATAGTGCCAACTTGGCCACCTCCCAGACAATAGGCTTCCCTTGTCCACACTCTCAAAGGGATGGGAGAGAAGATGGTTTTCTTGCTCTCAGACCTTCTTAGCCTTGGGCTTTGTCAGTTGTTCTTTTCCCTCAGTAGGATGGGTTAGAATTCTACTCATTTTTCGAGTCTCCGAGAGCATGATGTCTATGGATCACTCTCCTTTCTGTCTTTGCTGAGACTGCATTTTGGATTCTGGGACTGTTCCTGGGATACAGAGGTGAGTGTCTACTAAAAATACCTAGGGCACAATCCTGGGGATCTCGGACTATTAGCTTATGTGTAATGCTCTCCTTTTCCCCTTAAAATAACTGTAAGGATTTTCCTAGTACCATTTACAATGATCTATACTACCATAGATCAAGTGATCCGTTCTAGGAATGCCATGAAAAATTAATGTTCAATTCATTGTGTCTTATCACAGCACTTAGAATGTGTTTATTCTAAAACCACAGTATGGCCAAACTGGAGAACAGAAGAAACTTGGGACATGCTGAGCTGTCAACCGGGTCTGGACATGGTTGTTGTACATGCCTGTAATCCCAGTGCTGAGGAAGCTGAAAACAGGAGGCTCGCTCTGCATCTGTGTGGGACTCTATACAAAATACATAAAAAATTTTTTGAAAAAGGAGACTTTTTTTTTAGGTTTTCTGATGTGTGTGTGTGTGTGTGTGTGTGTGTGTGTGTGTGCAGAATCTCACTACACAGCTTGAACTCGTAGTGATCCTCCTGTTTTCTGCCTCCACAGCACTGGGATTACAGACGTGTGCTACCATGCCAAGACTAAAAAAATATTTTAACAGCATTTTCAGGTTCACAACAAACACAAACAGAAATTACCAGAAGGTTCCATAATTTCTTCTCCCCAGCATGATCCCCTTTATGTACAATTTATCAAAGGTAGCAATGTTAAAATTGAGCAAGTAATATTAACATAGTGTTGTTATCATCAGAGGTCATACAATATTCAAACATTTTGCGTGCACTTCTTTCATCTTGTGTTACATTTAAGGTCCCTCTATGTCTTTACATGGCTTAATACTTAATTTCTTTCTCCTTTTCTTTTTTTTTTTTTTGTGGGACTGGGGTTTGAACTCATAACCTTGCACTTCCCAGGAAGGCACTTGTGCCACGGAGCAATCTCCTCAGCCCCCTAATACTTGATTTCTTTCTGGTGATGGGCATTATCCCATTGTTGGAGTACACTATCGTGCATTTTCTTCTGCTGAAGGGAACCTTAGCTATGCCTAAGTTATACTAATTATAAACGAGGCTGCTATAAACATTCCAGCATAGGTCTTTATGTAGATGTAAGTTTTTGGTTCATGCGGTTAAATATCAAAGAGTATAATGAGAATAGTAAATTTAATTTTGTAAGAAAGTCCGAACATGTCTTTCAAAACGGTTGCATGGCTGTCCACTGCCCAGCCGTGAGGCAGAGTGCCTGCCACTCTGTGTCCTTCTCAGCTCTCAACACTGCCAGGGCCATGGGTTCTGGGCTTCACACAGACACACACACACACACACACACACACATACAGACACACACACACACACTATCTCAGTTTTGCTTAATTGGCATGTCGCTAGTGATCTGTAGTGGGGAACATGTCTTCATGTGACAACTTGTCATTTGAATGTATCCTTGATTTGTGCTTCTTATTTGAAATAGGGTTACCTATTTTCCCACTGTTGAGTTTTAAGAGTTTTTGCTGTGTATTTTGAATGGTGCTTTCGTTTCTCTGGCGTGAGAAACCAAAGTGTAAATAAGGTTTAAAATGTATAATAGATATTGGGAAATAGGAAGAAAGTGTGCAGATAATAAGAGGATGTACGGAAGGGAGAGAAGAAAAGGAAGGTGTTGATGCTTTTCGGGGACTTTGGGCGGGACCCTTCAGAAGAGGACCCGGGTTGGACAGGGCAGCTGGGACAATGGTGCCTCCTGAGTGGGAAGTCCTAGACTTAATTTTCTTTCAAACTAAAGCAAGGCGGGCCTCAGTTAGATGGCTCGGAGATTTACACAAAGACCTGGGTTCAATTTCTGGTATCGCCTGCTGCACACCAGTCCCAAAATCCTAGGCGCACTGTGCTGGCCACGGAAACCGAGCATAGCACCAACCTGTAATCTCGGCACTGGGGAGGCTGAGGCGGGAGTATCACTAGAGTCCGAGCTGTGTAGCAAGACCCTGTACCAAATAAATAAATGAGAAGATTTTTAAGAAATAAACTAAAGCAAGACTGGCCAGATAGCTCAGCGGATTAAAGACCCTGCTTAGGCAGACGATGGACAGGGTTTTGATCCCTGGCCTGCTGTGCTGGCCCACTCCCTGGGGCGCACTGAGACTGCTATTGAGACTGGGCAGTGGTGGTGCATGCCTGTAACCCCAGCGCTTGGGAGGCTGCAAGCAGGGGAATCACTGCCCATTTGGTCTGTGTAGTGAGACCCTGTAGACCCTGTACTAAACACATAAAAATAAATAAAAGAATAAACCTAAGCAAAGCAAGTGAATGAATGGAAGACTCTGGTAGCTGGGGGTTCAGTTTAACAAATAACCCAACCCAAGATTTGCATGCGTGCTTTTTCATGTATCTTACAAGTCTGGGAACGTAGAGCGAGATGTCATAGCCAAAGAAATACAATACGCGTTTTTGCCATCTACTCTTGATCCTTAATATAAAAAGTCAGTGGAGCAGGGCTACGATTTACCTCACAAAGATAGATCAGAAGTGAGAAAAGCCAAGCAAGAGGAGCTGGTGCTGCACTAGGAAGCCCCGTCCCGCCTGGCACCCAGAGGCCATGGCCCCAGTGCTCCCCCTCCACTCCCTGCCCCCGCTCCGGCCTTCCCAGCCCTGCTTGGGGCGCCTACCTGGAGGTGGCTCTTGGGCCAGTGCTTACCACTGTGTAGCTTGGTGCCAGTGCTGTGTTGACACTGCTGCCACTCAGCTAAGCCAACAGAACACATCCCAGCTGCCCACCGCTGAGCATCCCCACGCTGTCAACTGCTTTTGCCCCCTTTTTCCTGTCCCTAAAGCCACTTAATACCAATTTGCATTATTTAGGAAAACGCTTAGTTCAAGGCCACATTTTGAGATAAACAAACAGACTCAGACAGATGAAAAAAAATCGTTCCAGTTCACAGTTCGTGGCAGAGCAGAGTGGTCCTGGGCATTTAGCTATTTAGCACAAGGCATTTCGCTATCGTTTTCCTTGCATTTCATTTTATACCGATGAACATCTCTGTGTCTTATGGAGTAGGATGTGACGTGCTAATATAAGTGCTTGCATCGTAGGAAGACCAGGGCTCAGGTAATGGGCGCATCCACGACCCCACAGGCTGTCTTTTCTGTGTGCGCTAGTGTGCAGAAGACATTTGGAAATGCTTTCTATAATTCGAAAATAGTCACCATCCTACTGAGCAAAGACTGGAGTCCGCTCGGTGTGCCTGCTGCGGTCCATGTCCTCTCCTCAGTGGCCCCTCCCCCACCCGCTCTCCCTTCCACCTCTGGTGTCCACAATTCTAGTCCTCAGCACTACAAGCGAAACGCTTTTAGCTTCTTCTGATAAATGAAATGACCCCAGGTGTTTCTTTATCTGCAGTTTTACCATGTAGCACACACAAGTGATGCGAGCATCTGTGTAGAGCAGCGGCAGGGACAGGTGTCTAATTTCTCCTGGGAAGATGTGTACAGGAGTGACTGCTGAGGCACACGTTAGTGACAGTGACACCAAGAGGCCAGAGCCCCAGGCTCCAGCGAGGTCTTCTCAGGCTCCAGTGACTGTGGCATTAGGAGGCTGTTAGTTTAAAGTTACATGAGCGAGGGCTGGCCAGATAGCTCAACAGATTAAAGTGCCTGCTTAGGAAGGCGCTGGGACTGGAGTTCGATCCCCGGCGTACCATGCTGGCCCCACCCTCAAGGCATGCTGGGACGGCAATTGAGGCTGGGTGTAGTGGTACGCACCTATTATCCCAGCACTGGGGAGGCTGAAAATAGGAGGACCACTAGGAGTCTGAGCTGTGTAGTGAGACCCCATAGACACCGTGCTAAATACATACATAACTAAATAAAGAAAAATTACTGAGTAAATGTCTCAATTTATTTTTCTTAATTTGCATGCATTTCTTACTTCAACTGAAAGCATAATGAAGAATTTATGATTACTTATAACAAAAAAGACTACTCAAAGAGGTTAAGAATTTTGCCTTCCAGCACAAAGCTTAGCTATAGATGCAGATGCAGGGCAGGGCCTGGGGTACACGCCTATAATCCCATACACTGCAGAGGCTGAGGCCAGAGGATCGCCGCGAGTTCAGCCTGTACTGCATGGTGAGACACTGTCCCGCTTGAGGCAAAAGCAAAACAAAACAACAAAAATCTCCAGAGATTCGAAGTCACTTTCTATTTTCAGAGCCCTCCTCTCTCTCTCTCTCTCTCTCTCTCTCTCTCTCTCTCTCTCTCTCCTGTCTGTCTCTCTCTCTGTCTCTCTGTGTGTGTGCCTCTCTCTGTCTCTCTCACACACATACACACACATGTGCGCATGTACAACCACCCATGCCCATGTAACTGTCTTTCTCACCAGAGCTTTCTCTCACAGCTCAATGAGGGAGGCAGGGGATCCCAAGTAAGAGCATCAAATAAATTTTAAACACGAAAATACAAAAGTCGAGGGCATTGGCAGACTAAGTTGGCAGAAGTGAAGATATGAGTGGGAAAGTAACGCAGCCTGGGAAAGCCTCCATAGCCTGCTTCTAGGGGAGAAGACCTGGAGGACGCAGTGGGCTTCGGGTCCTGAAGCCCCTGTGGCCTGGGGGAGGGAGGCCTGGGAGCTGTCCCGACGATGAAGGAGTGAGAAATGAACGTGAGAGTGGCAGGACAAACGAACAGGGAGGTGCCACAGCTCACATTTTGTGTCTAATTGGGCAAAAACTAATTCTACGTCTTTCTTTCCTAGTTTGGCCCTCTTAGCCCAACACTAACTAGGGGTGCTTATCTGCATAACATTCTCAGTTAGGGACAAAAAGCCTGTTTGTTTTCATTAGAAGTGCAGCACCTTCCGCAGCCACAGGCTTTCCTTAGTGCGGTGGACCCTTCTAGTCAGGTTCTTGGAGGTTCTCTAAATAGAGAAAGGGAGAGGCTGCTCAACATGAAACCAAATGTAGATGACCTTAAATAAGCAAGGTAAAGTTGGTGAAGCTTTTCTCACTTTTGCTGCCTCAGTTACTCTTCTCTCATTGCTGGGACAGATGCCAAACACCCAAAGTGAAGGAACGAAAGGCTTATGCAGCTCACAGTTACTGGAGGCCTCAGTCCACACTTGGCCGACTCCAAGGCAGAGCAGCACCGGGCAGAGAGCGAGGGGGGAGGAGCAGCCCCAGTGGCTACAGAGAGCAAGTCTGGCTCTCTGGCTCTCTTACGTTACTTCCAGGCTCTCAGCCCCAGGCTGGGTGTAGCACTCACACCCCTAATCCCAGCAGTATGGAGACTCATAATCCCAGCAGTGCTCAGACCCGTAATCCCAGCCTTGGATCATAAATTAATCACAGACTGTAGACCTGCACCTCAATGACCGCAGGGGGCTTTGGGGGAATAGACACACACGAACCCTCACACTTGCTAAATGTGCTGCCATTTTCCCGCTTGCTGTCCCCACAGCTAGTGGCTCACTCACATCCAGGTGCTGAGGATCTGCTGTTGTTCAGTACCAGGGATTCACAGCCTGGTTTCGTGATGGCCTGCTGGGACTATGCAGCTCATCAGCGGCTTCGTCAGGTTTTTGATGAAAAAGAGGACTTGGGGTAACACTGGCGTGTGAACCCTTAGAGCTCAGCCTTCCAGGAATAAAGAAGATGCTGAAAGAGCTGACAGGCTGGAAAGGCTCCGGGAGAATCTGTACACCAGCTCATAATAGCATCTTTCCCTGTGAACTCAAGAAATGGAAAATGCATTAGCATTCCTGTAAAGAGTTCTGGCAGCGCACCCCAAATACATTTTGTTAAAGACATCTTGGTCCCGCAGACCTACAGGCCAGGGTCTGTAACACATGCCAAGGGTCTCATAGTCCCCCCATGTGCCGGTGATCCCAGAGAGACCCAAGGGAGAGACAGCCACAGAAACGGGCCCTCCCTTCATCCTAGCAAAGCAGTACTTTCAAATTACAAAAGTCACTCTGGGTCATCGGGTGTGCACCCGCAGTCTCTCCCTTTCCTCCACCTTCCCCTGCCCCTGCTTCTTTCCCCAGCTGCCCACCAGCTGCACGTTGGCCCAGAGAGCTGCTAGGAGCTCCCCAGAGCCTCGGAGCTTCAGAGAAAGAGCGCCAACCCCACTGTGCTCCTGGTGCCGGGAAGGTGGGGAGAATCGGTGACAAATACTGGGAACTAAAAAAGAACTCCAGGGGCCGGCGAGATGGTTCAGTGGTCTAAAGCGCCTGCTTAGGAGGGCTCAGGCGACTGCGGGGACTGCAGTTCGATCCCCGGCACCACATGCTGCGCCAGCGCCACCACCAGGGCAGGCCGAGCCAGCCACAAAATGAATAAACAAAGAAACAAACAAACACAACAAGCAAACAAATAAATAAATAAAATAAAAATAAAAATAAAAATAAAAAATAAAAAAGAACTCCAGGAGTAAAAGGTACGCTTCCCAAGTCTAAGCACCGCCTAAATGATGATGATGTCACTGGTTCTGTGAAAAGTGACAGGAGAAATCTTTTGGAAGATGATTCAGATGAAGAAGAGGAGTTTTTCCTAAGGGGACCATCTGGACCAGGATTTGGACCTCACAATGATAAAATCAAGCATGTTCAGAATCAGGTGGATGAAGGTATTGATGTCATGCAAGAAAATATCACAAAGGCAACTGAAAGAGGGGAGAGACTAGACGAACACAGGACAAGCCAGAAAGCTTATCGGATAATGCAGCTGCATTTAGCAACAGATCCAAACAACTGCGAAGGCAAATGTGGGGGTGGGGATGCAAAATAAAAGCCATGATGGCTTTGGCTGCTGCTATCCTTCTGCCAGTGGTCATCATTCTTATGGTTATGAAATACCGCACTTGATCTGATGGTGGAGCTCCTCATTAAACAAGATTTGGGACATTATTATTAATAATAGACTGCTGCATAAGTTAAGTGAAACCTATGTATATAACTTTCAAAACTTCTTTTTCAAGAAACTAAGAGCTCAGATCATCCCTCACCTGAAAAGAATGAAGTTTGTCACCATCAAAACTATCATTATTTCACAACAGCGAAGATCAACAGGAAAATTCAAGTAGCTTTGCAAACATTAGTTGGTACTGGTGAAATCAGGTTACTATCTTTATGTTCACCCTTGTAGTTTATAGTAAATTAGAGAAGCCAGCTGGCTGAGGGCAATTCTGTGGTTATAGTGCTAAGTAACTTC
>PVKN010024455.1:0-14436 GCA_004027915.1 Capromys pilorides
GGTGTGTGCACAAAACACATCTTGATTCTTGTTGCATCACTTTTGTCTCCCCTCCCTCCACCTCTTGATCTTCTTCCTCTTTGCAGAGACTTATCTCCTGTTTCCTATTTTCTATCTTTTATTTTGTTATTAGATTCACGCATAATTTTGTTTTCTCATGGAAGAGATGACACGCAATAATACTTGAACTTGTTGACATGTCTAATTTGTTTTACTGAACATTGTGCTAATTTGCATTCATTTTCCTGAAAGTGATTCAAATTTCTCGTTTTTGTGGCAGAGCAGCGCTCCATTGCGATAAGCACTACATTTTATCTACTGGGCCTGTGCTGCTTGCACACCTTAAGACTTCATTTTGGTTTCTGTTCTCTACCCTCCCCCACCCCAAAAAAGATACTTCTCAAAATGGCTAAATAAGTAGATCTTTAAGGTCCACTTACAGGTGAGGGCTTTAGGATTGGAATGAATCTTGCTCTGACTCCTCCCTTAGAAAGAAACACCTTAAGATTAGAAGCCTCAGTTTCCTCAGTTAAAAAAAAAATGAGAATAATAGGCGAGTCACATCAAGAGAGGTTCTGAGGGTGAGTGAAAGGTGATGTATGCGAGAGGCTAAGTTGCGTTAAGGTGTTTAAACCATCATAAATAATAGTATGATTTAATTACCAATGATGATTAATGTTTATTAACTCAGATGGTAAAGATGAGAAAATGTGTCTAGGTAGTTTGACTCTGATCTGCGCAAAAAATATTTTCCAGTGTGCTAAGGGTGTAGACTCAGTGTCCATAGGATGTGAGGGGAGTCAGAGGGCAACACACGGACTTCAACCGATTGCTTGATCTAAGCAGAACGCGAAAGGGTGAATTACAATTATTTTGTGTAAAAGGACAGGTGAACCAAAACAGAAATCTGTGCTCCTAGCCTTGGACAGTATGTTTCAGATATTTTATTGACAAGAGAGAAGCTGGATGCAAGTGGGAAAGGTAATGTGATCACGCCACCTGAATACATAAGCGGAAACTCCGAGAAAGCAACAGTGACAAGGTCCCCAGTACAGCACTCAATCATTTCATGTTCTCAAGAGTCCATCTCCCTTCAGGACAGAGATAGACAGCCATTGCTAAGATCCTACAAAGACTGCACTCCATGAACCTAGTTATGTATCTTACTCTCTGTAGTAAGTATGCAGAGTGAGTTCTCAGAAATACGGCTGGATGAATAGAAAGACAGACGGAAGAATGATTGGTTCGTTCAATAACAAGTGCAATGCTCTCTTCAAATTTCTATGTCTTATTCAAAAATTCCAAATAAACTCATATAGGACTTTTCTTAAAACCCTTCTTTAAGGTGAGTGAGAATGTTTCCAAATATTTAAATGTCACTATGTTTACTCCTCACTTGGGTTTATACACATTCTTATAATTTATGTATTACTTGTACCATATGCATGTGTGAAAAATTTCCAATATTATCTTATTCATATTAAAATTATAAAAATGAGATAGAATGACATAGTGTATGACAAGTTGAGGTTTACAGAGAATTACTAAGGGATTAATAATAAGTCAATGATTGCATGAATAGGTGACACTGTCTTTATAATTTTAAAGTGAGGAGGCCATAATTCTGTCACAAAATCCAAAATTTCTGGTGAAGAATGAAGTTGTACACCTTTCCTACTGGTTTTCAGAAGATAGTTGTGGACCACGTCCATCCTCTTTTCCACGTATTTATGTAGCTCTTGTCAATAGAAATTTTATAGGAATTTGTTTTTCACTCCAGCTAGCTAAACACCTTTATAATATCCTTGATTTTGCCTCTTGCCTCATAAATCCTAAAATACATATTATCTTGCTTTGTACTGGAAAAAGTTTTCTGAACTCTTATTGTACTTTAACCTCCAAGAACGTGTTCTTAGCACCTTCCTCTATGCCACGCACAGAGTAAAGTAAGCCCTCAATGTGTGGATATTTAGCCATGAATGAATAAATAAATACACAAGTATATTCTGTATTTCTGATGATCACATGTACTAATCTTTAATGGAAAAAAATATTTATCATCAGAGTTCACAGAGACAGATATTTGTGATTTTATTCCCACAGGAAAAGGAGTTTTGAAAATGTCTAAACTGGGCTAGCAAGATAGCTCAGCAGACCAAGTGCCTGCTTAGGCAAGCACAGGGACCGAAATTCAATCCCCAGCACTGCATGCCCCCACTGGCTCTGACCCCGGGTGCTCTGAGATGGCCACTGAGTCTGAGAGTGGGGATACACTCCTGTAATCCCAGCACTGGGGAGGCTGAATACATGAGGATCACAAAGAGCCCAAGCTGCATAGTGAGACTCTGTACCACATACAAAGAAGGAAGGAAGGAAGGAAGGAAGGAAGGAAGGAAGGAAGGAAGGAAGGAAGGAAGGAAATGTCTAAATTATTGAAGACATGTCAATAAAATCTCAGAAGAATAGTATGTATATGTAATGGGAGAATACTTTCTAGTTATCTGGAATGACAGAATGTTTTCTCAGTTTTGTGACTCAGACTCTAGCCATGTCTCCTTCCACAATGGTTACTGCATCCGTGATAATTTTAGGAAAAAGGAAAGCTTTTCTCTGAAGCACAGAGTCAATCTGGAAGCATTTGTCCTTAGGTTGGCTTTTCCCTTTGCTCTTAAAAAAATTTCAGGTGAGGAAAATTATGTATCCCATTATGCTAATGAAACCACCAAGAAATCTTTCCAGCTTCACTTTGTGGGGAATTCATAGTGTGGAAAGATTGCTACTTAACACCATTCTTGGACTATAAGAGCTCTTTGATTTTAAGTTAAGTACTTTGAAGATTTTCAGTATAAGAAGAACTGAATCTACTTAATTGTATGTGCCCTTTATTGCTATTTATAAAATTCATCAGCCTCTGTTCTCATGTTTCATTCTCCTCTTGTTTTTGTGGTTGAAAAGCTCCCTGATAGTATCGGTCTTTTTATTTATTCCTTCTAATCCTTTCTTTTCTTTCCTTTTTCTTTTTTGTTTTTCTTTCTTTCTTTGTTTCTTTGTTTCTTTCTTTGTTTCTTTCTTTCTTTCTTTCTTTTTTTTTTTCATTTTTGTTTTGTATTTTAGGGAAAGGTCTACAGGGTGCTCAGTATCTCACTACTACATCAGACTTGTAGTGATCACCTGTTCACAGCCTTTCCAAGAGCTGAGATTACAGGCGTGCACCACCACAACCAGCCTCCGTTGCTGTCTCAGCACACTCAAGTGGCAGTGCCAGCACAGTAGGCCCAGATCCAATCTTTTCTAGAAGGAAGATAGTCATATGTGTTAAATACATATTTAAAAAGTATGTTTATGAGATTGTTTTTAAATATATCAGAACAGAATGATGGACTTTCTTCATTTATTTGAACAATTAACACTTGCATATTTATAAGAACTTTACCCCTAACATCCACACCATTTGTGATAAGAGTACTAATGGAAATCTACAAACCATATTGAAGTGGGAGATTATGGTATGGCTCCATGGCTGGGCAAGTAGGCATGACCTGTCAGTCATGGAGATGCAAGACGCATGTACAGAAAGGTTTTCAAGTCCTGCACCTAGCATCACTCAAAGAATGCTATTTTCGATTCCACCACAATGAAGTAGAATTGTTTCCTAATGTCCTAGACCTGACATCAGAATAGAGGACATAAAAATGGGGCCTTTACCCCGTGACCCCTGCAAACCCTTTCTTAGTATGCTTTGCACTCCACAAACCACGTTCCTTATCCTACTTATACTACTTTCAACAAATGTGCAACTTCAAAACACTGTTTCTTTTCCAATTCTTTGTGCCCGAAAACAACAGCCTGGAAATTTTCCCTGGGAAGAGCGTAGCACCATACAACCCAGAAACACTTTATCTAAGTCATTCAATGTCATACATTAAGCTAATATAATGCTTTATAAAATATATTCTGACTCTGGTGTGTAGTGTCAGCTCCACCGCTGGGGTGTGCTGAGGTGGCAATTGAAACTGGGCTTGGTGGCATGCCTATATTCCCAGCTCTGGAGAGGCTGTAAACAGGCAGATCACTGTGAGTCTGATCTAGTGCTCAGGCCCTGAATACCCTGTAGACCCTACCTTAAATTCATAAAAATAAATACATTAAATTAAATTGAACACATTCTGTCTCCTTTCCTTCACGTGCATACACTTTTACAGTCTGGAAAGCAGATGTGAATTTACCTTTCTTGGCCTCCTTGAAAGTGGCGGGTTCGGGCCATGTTAAAGGCTTCTCACCTTCCGCTCTTTTGTGGTCTCTTTGGAGCTGCCAGGATCCAACAGGACCACAACCTCCCAGTTCTTTCTTCCTGCTGCCTTTGTCTGCCTTAAGTCGACCCAGCGTATTTTGGGGGAAAGGGCTGGCAGCAGGGTCATTGGACTGTGGACTAAAATGTGATTAGAGTTTGTAATGGGGATAATTTCTTTTTTTATTCTATGGTTTCTTCACTTCATGAGAAGGCAAAACTGGAAGAAAAGAAAGGGCTGAATCTTTAGACACTCACACGGATTCCCTTTGCTCATGTGTAAAGAAAGTTTATGTAGTGTAAGACAAAGCACACAGACATCAGCGTGAGAAGGGGATCTGAATCTTAGACTCTTCTTTGGACAGTGACTCTGGTTGAACTACCCAAACTGTCTGAACTTCAGTGTATTGCTTACAGCTGCCTGTGCTGCTGCAAATTTGGTTTGAGATGTAAAACATACCAGACACAAAGCGTTAGCACAGTGCTAACACTAATCTTTTTACTATTTTGTCACAAATATCAAGTTATTAGTAAATGATTGAAGAAAAAACAAAATTGTTTGCTTTATACAGAGAGGGGCCTTCTAAAGTATTATGAAAAAAGCAATTGATTGCTTTGAAAAATGGAAACAAACAATTAATTTTTTTTTGCTATTTTATAATTAGGAGTTATGGTTTCTGTCTGGATGTCTTCCCAAACCCTCAACTTTTTAGGAGATAGCTGATTGTAGAGTTTATCGTTGATCAGTGCTATGTTAGTGCTAGGGTTAGGAGTCCTGGGATGAAAGGTGGGTGAGGGTTGAATCAGGCCACTAATAGAACTGGAACTGCCCTAGTCCCAGCAGTCTGGGTGGAAAGACGCAGGTCTTCCTCTTATGCTCTTGTTACTTTTGCTGTCTTCTACCATCAAGAGCTGTTGTGTCACCCACCTTTGAGCCAGCCGAGTATGGACTGAGATCTCTACAAACTGTGAGATAAAATGTTACTAATATACTAGCCAATGTCAGGGACCACAAATGATAAATTGAGTGCAGAGGTGGCCATAGGCCTTCCTTGTCTTGTCCTTTGAGATAGATTGAAATGAGAAGATTCCTCCCCCCCCACGCCGCTATTTTTTTTTTTTTTTTTTCAGTTCACACATGAAAGCTCTAGATCTAAGAATACTGTAGTGATTACTGGGCAAGATAAGCCCTGCTGAAGACCATAAGGCACCTGGGGAAACTATAGTTTCATTACTGTCCCTGTATTTCACCCTTGTCCTTGCTTTGTCTTTCTCACTAGCCCACCACAGGCGTCATTACTTTCCCAGGAACACCCACTGTCCTTCACCTGTTGTCCTTGACTCAGGTGGAATGAACAAACACCGAGATTCCAGCTGCTTCATGGCCTTTTGTTCCACATGAACAACTGCTCATCCCGGATCCCTGCTGTACTGCTATTTTATCTCTTGCTATTCATTCTTGACATGCGCTGTAACACCGGGCTGGAGATTAGAGGCCAATGTGGGGGTCTCTGATAAATCAATAATTAGTAAATGACTAAAAGTGTTCATTGTCTTGACTTATGCAAGATTTTATCCAAAGTATTAATAAAATATTTCACTGCTTTGGAAAGGAAAAAAAAAACAGAGAGAGAGAGAGAGAGAGAGAGAGAGAGAGAGAGAGAGAGAGAGCGAGAGAGCGCGCTTGCTGTGTGTTGTGCCAGGCATTTTCTATAAGAGACTTCAAATTAGCCACAAGTAATAAATGCATTTGTATTCACACTTTGCAAATGAGCAGCCAGGGTTGGCGTAAGAGTAAGAAGGCAGCACAGTGCACAGCACAGGGATTGAATTGCAGGTGTAACCACAAACTGCATCCTTTCTGTCAAGAAGTTTAGAGAGGGCCGGCCAAATAAATAGCTCAGCGGATTGAAGCACCTGCCAACAGGTGCAGGGGCCAGAAATTCGATCCCCAGGCCTGATGTGCTGGCCCTGCCCCCAGGACTACTGAGACAATGATTGAGACTGGGTGTGGTGCTACAGCTCTTGGGGGAGGCTGTACATAGGTGGGTCACTATGGGTCTGATCTAGTAGGTAGATCCTGAACACTCTGTAGACCGTTCCCTAAAATACAAAAAAATTTTAACATAAAGTAAAAATAAAAAAAGAAATTTAGAGAAGTGAAGATAAAACTTTACTAAGTCATGCAATTATGAAAGCACTAAATCCTTAAGTACATTTCTTATAGGAGAATTCAATTCCTGGCACACAGGTAGTAATAATGTCATGCTGAAAGGCATTGCTTTCATCTTAGAATATATTGTTTGGGAGCGAATCACCTTCCCCCATCTATTTAGCTCAAAACTGCTGCTGCTTGTTTGCAAACTTACTGATTGGGAATATGTTTGTTTAAGGAATATATGAAGTCTAGACTCAGTTGCACCACAACAAATTATTTAAGAGAATACATTCAGCATTACATCTTCAAAGTGAACACTGATGTTCAAAAGTATTGAGGGTACTTCTTAAAATTCAGATTGTGAGGCCCTGCCTTAGGCACAATGCATTAAATGTGCTGTCTAACAGGCTTAGGAATTTGAATGCTGACAAATGTCCCAAACCACTGCTTGGGTGTACTTCCTTTGTCTCTTGAGCCTCACTGATTTACTGGCTCAGGGAGATATTCCATCTGCTGGGCTCTTTATAGAATTTAAAAAAAGAACAACAACAACAATAAAGCAGAGCTGATGAGATAGCTCAGCAGTCTAAGTTGCCTGCTTAGACAAGCTTATGCAATCGCAGGGACCATGGTTCGATCCCTGGCACCACATGCTGCATCAGCCCCCCCACCCCAGGGCAGGCTGAGCTGGCCATAACATACATACATGCATACATACATACATACAATTAAAAAAATAAGAACTAAAACAAGGTCTTCCTATGTAATTGAAGGTGGCACTGAGCTTGCTTATGTAGCTCAAGTTGGCCTTGAATTCGTGGTGGTGCTCCTGCCTCACTCTCCGAGTTCTGGATCTCCAGGTGTGTAGCACACATCCAGTCCCATGTATTCTTTTCTTAAGTATTCATAAAGTGATTTTAGCTTTTCAGTTAACCTGAAGACCTCACCAGGACAATTATTCTATTTTCAACAGGTAGTTCTGAGTAAAATGGGACTTTAGGGTATGGAAGATTATCTGGATCTGTTGAGTAAGTCTGTTTTTCAAGGGATAAGTGATTATTAGCTCAGTGCTAGGCACTGGGCTTTAAAGTCCAAGTAGAGGGGACAAAAATGAGATGGGACATTTATTGGCCCATAGCTTGAAGAGAAAAAAGAGAGACCAATGAATAATGAAGTGCTCCAGTAGCAGGGAAACACACAGACACACAGACACACACTCACACAACAACAACAACAACAACAACAACAACAAAACCAAAGAAAGAAAAAAGAAAAAGAGAAAGAAAGAAAGAAGAAGGAAGAAAGAAAGAAAGAAAGAAAGAAAGAAAGAAAGAAGAAAGAAAGAAAGAAAGAAAGAAAGAAAGAAAGAAAGAAAGAAAGAAATTGAGAAGACAGCTTGCATATACACAGGGATTTTTTTTTTTATTTTTTATTATTTTTTTTACAAGCAATGGGGTTGTGTTTTACTGTGTCAAATAAAAATCTCTAGCACAAAAATTGGAAAACAATAGGGGTGATTTGACTTGTAACAGGTTTTGCGGTGGATTTATTGATGATTGATGTTAATGATTTTAATTCTTTGCTAGTTTTGTTCTGATCTCTATTCCACTGTTCACATTCCTCTTTGTAATCCACAGTGGGCAACAATTGTCCTCTTGAATCAAAAAGTTCCCTCAGCTTTCATGAGGACATGAACAGAAAAAGGTTCCTTAAGAATCTTAGATTTCAGGGCCCCCTGTGAGTACTACCATTTGACAGGCTCCCTCTGCTTGCTTCTTACTTTTTGATCAACTCATACTTAGTTTAGACTGATATCTGGCTGAGTTGGGGCATGTTTGATCTTGGAATAAGAGTGCAACAATAAATAAATATCCCATGGAGCCTTTTAGGTTTTATCTAGGTGAAAAATCTCTTTTATCGTCAGAGTGCTTTGATGTAGATGACCCTTTGGTCTTTTGATGTGCCAAATGCCCAGAATGGAAGAGAGGCTCCACAAACTAGCAACTTCAATTTTAGGTTTGTTGAGGTGAAGAACTAAATGACATTTCAATAACTGCAAACAACACATGTGTGAAAAACAAGGCTCCAGTTTTGCCCTTCTATTACCATCTCAAATTACTCTATAAGGCGATGAATGAGAAAGTGATTGAAGATTACTTTTTCTAAAAAGTGTATTCAGTAAAGGATTTACAGGATCTCACTACCCAGATCAGACTTGTAGCAATCCTCCTGTATTCAACCTTCCAAGAGCTCTAATTACAGGCACATGCCACCATGCCCAGTCTCAATTGCTATTTCAGCATGCCCCAAGGGCAAGACCAGCAAAGCACAGTGGGGATCAAACCCCAGTCCCAGAAACTGTCTCTAAGCAGGCACTGTAATTTGCTGAGCTATCTGCCCAGCCTCCAAATTTATTTCTAGTGAGTCCTTTTTTCTCATTTGCCTTACAGCTCACTTTGGTGTAATGCATCATGACAAACAAAAAACAGATGCTCCACTATTTATAATGGAGTTATTTTCTGATGAACCTACCAAAATTGAAAACATCGTATTTGGGAAATATAGTTGATACAGCTACCCTACCAAGCATAATTCCTTAGCACCCTGTAGATGATCAGCTATTTACTCCCATGATGGTTCCCTTTCTGGGGTGTAGACAACTGGATGTAGCTGCTTCCCATCACAGAGGATCAAAGCCTATATTACAAACCAAGGAAAAGATCAGAATTCAAAATCTGAGGTATGGTTTCCACTGAACACACATCACTGTACAGAGAGAGGGAAAAAAAAGAACCTATCTTAAGTCAGGGCATTTTAAGGCAGGGACCATGTTTAATGATTTTTTTTAACAATATTTTACACATTTGTTGGTGGTCACTGTAGCAACTATGCATTTGGACAAAAGTGATATGCATAGCATCCAGGCAGAGCAGAGAGAACCAACAGCAAGGCCCAGTGAGAGGAGGTGAGGAGAGGTGGGTGAGGTATAATAAAGATGGAAAAAAGGAAGAACAAAATATACTAGCTAGAAGCCATTGCTTTTGCCAATATTTAATGGCATGGATGTTACAATTGTGTAAAATCATCTCCACACTGAGAGATGAAAATCACTGACAAACATTTATTATTTTGCAATTTGAGTGGATGAGACGTCAGGCACATCTTACATGGAGCTGGTGGATTCGGAGTCTTGCAGTGCCACAGTACAGGGGCTGCCAAAGTCCAGACAATTGAAAGCTCAAGCTGCACAGAGGCCACATTCAAACTTCTGTTGTTCAAGCCTTACTCCACCACCCCATCAGTGGTTGGCGTGAGGGGCTTAGTTGCAGTCTGCTCTCTGTTGAGGAACAGAGAAATCATGCCTTTGTGATATATGTCCCTGCCTAGGAAAGCTAACTTCCATCAGGGTTAGAAAGTTAGACTGGACAGGTGGAAACCAGCCTTTCTTTAATCTTATTTTGGAAGAGATTGTTCAGTACTTGTCATATTCTTTTTCTTATAAAAACTCGCTGAGTCAATCCCATACTCAAGAGGAGAGAATTATACAGTATCATTAGTATTCAGAGAGAGAGAGAGAGAGAGAGAGAGAAGAGAGAGAGAGAGAGAAAAGAGAGAGAGAGAAGAGAGAGAGAGAGAAGAGAGAGAGAGAGAGAGAGAGAGAGAGAGAGATCATGTAAAGCTTCTTAGGGGCTTCTAATCGTAAGAAATATTGTACTGCGGGGCAGAGAATTTCATATGTATAGACCTTGGATGGTAAAACTGTGATGAGAAATTTCCCTGTGGCGCTACACATAAACTCAATTACAAAGGTCTTTAGAAGTCATGTTGACATATTGGCATTTCACTGCAAGAATAAGAGTTTAAGTAGTGGGTGGTGTTATCACAACAACGTGTAACAAAGCTAATTTAATCATAATGTGGTTATCCGGATGTGCTAGATTATGTTTGAAAGCTGCTGTGACAATTAAGCTAAGATGATGATCCTTTACAGTATCATAGTGGGAATAGAAGGACATGGATGGATTTAGGTTATTACTGGGTCATCAAATTTAGCAGGATATATTATTAAACAATAAATGTTAAGTGTACAAAGAAAGGAAAACTGAGAAGGAGACTTTGTTTCTGCCTTGGCATAATCACTGATACTTCACTCCATCCAATGAAATAGAAGAGCAATAAATTTGAATGCTAGAGAAAGTGGTAGTTCTTATGGGGTCTGTTTGTCATTAAAGAACTGTGAAACATCAACATGACGCTGGCCAGTCAAACATGATCTGGTGTTCTAAAGAGAAAGCTGTGGTATGATTAATAATGTGAAAGTGCCTAGAATAATGACAGTAAGAGATGTCATTTGAGTGGACGCAATTTCAGAAAGAAGGATCATAGCCAGGCAAGATGTGCTGCCTTACAAAACTCTGACAATAGCAAGTAGCAACTGGATTTGTGTGGGAAAGAACAAGATGGTACACAATAAAGCCAGATTATTCAAAGTAAAGTCAGTAGACAGACAGTTGGATACTTTTCTGAATATAATTTAAAAACATATTTTTCTTTGTATGCATAAATATTATGTGTAGTAGATAAGTAGTTTGTGAACAGGTATGATTTTTAAGTATGTAGTATATTCTGAGTGTCTCCACAGAGAAAAATAAAGCCAAGTAAAAGGCAAATTTTCAGGTAGACAATATTTGAAAGACCTGTAGGGCTCATGACTATGGAGCATTTGTGGGAAATATCGGTCGTAGCACATTTCTCTTTCCATTACGGTGTTGCATACATTTTATTTTCTTTGTACCATTATCAGAAAGAGGTAAAAATCATAATTAAGAACAAGAACATAGAAGTGGAACAACGCAGTTACACGGAGACTTTCTCTACTTTTGAAAGAAGAGGTCAACCTTGTGTTTTGTTGTGTTATTCTGCATGGGTGAGCAGGCTGAAGACCAAATTCTCCAGTTATTCTGGATCATCTAAGAGTGGACACCCGCAATATTGCACTTGTCACTCGGGTCGCAGCAAACAGGGGCTGGGGCAATAGCTTAGAGGCATAAGCACCTTCCAAGCAGTTGCAAGGTTTTGAGTTCAATCTTCAGGACCAGGAAAAAAAAATTAGATAATTTGTCACTACTGTAACAAAGCTGGCATATTTTTATTGCAATATGAAGTTTTTTCTGCTTAAGCAAACACATTCCAATAGTATACATATGGCTTTGTCTAAGTGATTCTTTGAAATAAAATAATTCTTTGAAATAAAATCCTATAGTTGATACTGAGAGAGAGACAGAGACAGAGACAGAAAGACAGAGACAGAGAACAGAGGCAAACAGAGAGAGAGACAGAGACAGAGAGAGACAGAAAGAGAGAGAGACAGAGACAGAGAACAGAGGCAGACAGAGAACAGAGGCAGAGAGAGACAGACAGACAGACAGGGAGAGAGACAGAAAGAGAGAGAGACAGAGACAGAGACAGAGAACAGAGGCAGACAGAGAACAGAAGCAGAGAGAGAGAGAGAGAGAGAGAGAGAGAGAGAGAGAGAGAGAGAGAGAGAGAGAGAGAGAGAGAGAGAGAGACAGAGAGAGAGAGAGAGACAGAGAGAGAGACAGAGAGAGAGCAGGGACCAGGGCTAAAACATCAGGACCTACCCTCAAAAGTATGAATGTCTTCATATTTAATAGTATGGGGATGACATTCTACGAAGACAAAGATTTTGGCAAGGAAATTTGAGATGCCTCTAGCTGGTGGTGTTACTCTTCAAACTCTTGTACTATCTTTTCAAACTTATTTTTTGACTATCTTTTCAAACTTATTTTTCATTTCTTGTGCTTGATTTTTAAGATATGTTACACAAAAATAACAAAATGGAACAAAAAATTACCATATAGCCCTGCATCAGTGTTCCCAAATGATATTTGTGTGGAGAGCTGAGGATACAGTTCAGTGGTCTGAGTGCCTGGCAAGCATAAGGACATGGGTTTGATTCCTGGTACTGCATACTCTGTGGGCCCTAGAACTCTGCGTGTCCGATGTCAGTCTCAGAAACAAGACATCATGGTGCACACTCATAATCCCAGGGCTGGAGAGACTGAGACAGGAAGACCACTGTGAATCTGAGCTATCTAGAAAGTCCCTGAACTGAATAAATAAATGAGCAAATTTAAAGAAAATAATAATAGTATTTTTATGGAAATACACATCAGAATCAAGAAGTTAACAGTTATGAAATACTAATTTAAATTTTGTCATTTATTTAAGTATTTTCTGTGGTCTTTAACTAGATTCTAATTCTGAATTAGAATTAGTATTCATATTTCCATAGAATTTTTTAATTTGAAAGAGACATTATCTTCATGAACTAAAATATGCTTCATTTGTCTAATATATTCTCACAATGAAATTGAAATAACGAATTTTTGAAAAAAATACCAATAATGATGCAAGCCATCAAATGTTAGAATCAATTCATTGTTCATTATTCTTTTCACTCTCCAAATATTAACAAATGGGGAAATAAAATATGGAGTTTCATAGGAATGCACACATATGCTTGACTATTATTATTGTTATTATTATTAATTTTCTGTATTTAGGACAGGGTCTACAGAGTCTCACTATGTAGATCAGACTCATAGTGATTCTCCTGTTTGCAGGTTCCCAAGTGCTGGGATTAAAGGTGCACGCCACCACACCCAGTCTCAATGGTCATCTCAGCGCACTCCATGGGAGGGGTTGGCACAGCACTCAGGGGATCAAACCCCACCACTGCGCTCTGCCTAAGCAGGTGATTTAGTTCCTTGAGCTTTTAGACTGGCCCAATATGCTTTATTGTTTTTCTCTGACCATTATTATTGTTGTTGTAATTGGACCGGGGATCATCCTAAGGTCGTATTCATGCTATTTTTAAGCAAAGGTTCTATAACTCACTCATATCTTCAGACCAATATACTTTATCATGATAAAAATGGTTTAGATAATATATTCTGGACTTGTGTTACTTTCTCGAACGAGCTATTTAGGAAATTAGGCTGCTGGATGCAAAAGCAAAGTGAGAAAGTGGAAACTACAGAATTTTCCATCCAGTGGTGCACATCATCTAGCTATTTTAACCTATGGAAGTTTATGAACTCTAACTACTCTGATGTGTGTACACTGTATGTAAAATCAGGTACTTGCTACGTGCTACAGAAGATCTCTACCACTGGCCCAGGGAGATAGCTCTGGGGCATAAGCACCTACCTGCCCGGCAAGTGCAAGGTCCTGAACCACCAAAGAAAAGAACTCTACCACTAAGTCACACACTTAATAACGCTATATTATTTCTTAAAGAAAGATCCTTTATTCTCTACTAGTGAGATGGTAACTACTGGGTCAGGCTGGGGTCCTGAGACACATAAAATGAGTTACGAGTCATTGAGTAATGGTCACACAGGATGAGTGAGATGCGATCGCTTGCTGTTTTAAACCTTTGAGTTTCTGGGAGGATGTGCAGGAGAATTTTTTTGCATCATACAGAGAGCTTCACTGTGCTGCTGAGATAGATCAACTGTTACCTCCAAAGAAGCAGGTTGGGTTTTATTTTTTCACCAAAAAGGAAGAAAATTATTGATGAAAACTTTTATAGAGCAGCAAAAACTTTAAAAGAAAGAAGTTTCTCAAAAAGACAGGCTAATAATTAGATTATCAAAAAACTAATTAACATCAGTGATCGCTAATATCTGTAGTATACCTACTATTTAATAGTAGTCGAGAAGCACAGTGTATGTGTTGTTTCTTTTAATTCCCATATGATCCTAACTATGTAGTTATCATTTGTCTATTTTGACAATAAAGTGTTAAAACTTCTGGACATTAACTCTGTTACACACAGATTCAAACATAAGGTGTGAAAATGCAATTTAAATCTGACATTGCACAGTTTAAGCTTTCTCCTACTATATTACACATTTCAGAAAAAGATACAAGCTTCAAGTAAAACATTTGATTATTCATATCT
>PVKN010024456.1:0-14435 GCA_004027915.1 Capromys pilorides
TTTCCAAATGGAAGGTATAGGAAATGAGGTTGCATTTCTACAGATCCCAGTTGTATTTTCAAAAACTTGTGGTAAAGTTTTTTAATATTAAATACCTCATATGAGCTAGTTCCACTAATTTCTTTCACAAAGTGAGGTGAAGGGAAATAATTGGGTAAACTGAAATTTGCTTTACTGAGTTCTGGTTTAATGGAGCTGCTACTCTACTGAAAAGTCATTAAAAATGTATGCGATAACAAAATGGACTCAACCATGTTATGATTTACATCTAGATGTCCCTCCAAAGTGTCATGTGCTCATAAGTTGGGCTTTGGGAATGGGACTGGACCATCACATGTATGTGACACCAGATTAGTCCACTGATTCTTTTACAGCTGTGAGTGATGCTGGGAGATGAAACATGGTGGGAAGAATGGGTAGCTGGGGGGCGTGGCCTGGATGGATGCGCATCCCTCCTTCTCCCTTGACTACCATCTGCTTCCTGCCTGCCATGCCATGTACTGTTTCTCCTCTGTGACGCCCCTCTGCCATGCAGCCCTGCCTTGTAGACGCTGATTATGAGCTGAAATTTATACAAACCATGAGCCAAATAAGCCTTTCTTCCTCTATATGCTTTTTGTCTTTTTTTTTTTTTTGTAATCGTTTTTTAGTTGAGGTTTATTTTTTGTTTCCAGTGCCAAGGACGGAACTCAGGGCTTCCAGGATGCTGGGCAAGTGTTCTACTGCTGAGTTAAATACCCAGCCCTGCTTATCCTCCTTTAAATTATGAGTGGTGGGCATTGTGTTGCAGCACAGATAGGTCACTAAGACAAGCCAATGCTGCCAGAGGGACATGGGGAGAGTATCGTTGTACAGAAGCGAACATGGCCGCCATCGCACAGAGCTGGCAACCTGGCACTACGATGCATCAGAGAGAGCCATAAAATAAGCTGGGGATGGTGACACATGCCCATCTATAGTCCCAGTTTACTAGAGGTTGATGGGGAAAGCATTACATGAAGCAATAAAGTGAAAAGGTCTATAAGATTTTTTGTATATTTTTTTGAGGCAGGATCTCACTTTGTAATTCATGCCGGCCTTGAACTCACTATGTGGCCTGGCTGGCCTTGAACACTCAGTGGTCCTGCTGCCTTCAGATGCTCGAGTGCTGGGATTACAGATGTGCACCACCATGATGGGCTTATTTTGTTTTATTTTATTTTGCTTTACTTCATTTTATTTTATGACAGAGTCATGCTGAGTCACCCAAGCTGGGTTTAAATATAACCTGAGCCTCTTGAGTGTTAGGATATACTCTTACCAGAACAGGAGGAGCTCCATGTTTCTACCTTTTCCCCAATGCAGGGATACATGCACATGCTTTTCCCCATATCAAAGGATAATGTTGATGGTAGCTCACATTAACTGAGAATCACTATGGCAGATACTATCAGAAAACTTACAGGTAGTAATTCATTTCATCCTTTCAAAATGATGAGCCATTGATATTAATTAGTTAATCTTAATTTTAGTTGATCTTAAAATTACTTAATTTTACCTATGATTTTATAGTTGAGGAACTGAGGCACAGAGAAGTTAAGTAATATGTCCAAGGAGACTATGGTAGCATAAAGCAGAGGCAGAATTTAAATACAAGTTACTTGGGCCAATGAGATAGCTCAGCAGACTAAGCACCTACTTAGGAAAGTGCAGGGACCAGGGTTCGATCCCCAGCAGATGTCATGCCAGCCCTGCCCCCAGGTGTGCTGAACCAGGCACTGAGACTGGGGGTGGTGGTGTGGTGGTGCACACCTGTACTCCCGGCACTGGGGAGGCTGAAAACAGGAGCATCACTGTCTGAGCTGCGTAATGAGACTTTATACCAAATACGCCAAAAAAAAAAAAAAAAAAAAAAAAATACAAGTGGCTTGAGTCCAGAGCTTAAACTTATTCATCTAGAAGAAACACTGATAGATATTTAAATATCTATCCAGGGGCTAGAGCTATAGCTCAGTGGCATAAGTGCCTGCCTGGCAAGTACAAGG
This sequence comes from Capromys pilorides, assembly GCA_004027915.1. Classification (NCBI taxonomy): domain Eukaryota; kingdom Metazoa; phylum Chordata; class Mammalia; order Rodentia; family Capromyidae; genus Capromys; species Capromys pilorides. The sequence continues at coordinate 2,025 of PVKN010024456.1, forward strand.
TCCTGAGTTCGATTCCCAATTTTTAAAAATCCAATTTTCTTAAGTTGGTAAAATAAAAGTTATTAGGATAGAAGGAAACTCCTACTGTAGTCACTCCTTCACCAACTCCCATGAGATAAAGGCACAAACCCATCTGTAGTCTGCATGAATATGTCCTTCTAGTAGTACACAGCTGTGGCAGCAGCCCTCAATTCCATTCCCCATGACATAGCACAGGGAAGAAAAATGCACCGGGCTATTCTAACTCTGGACACCCTGCCTAATTTTAGCTTCTGTTTCTAAATGCATATTTCCCATGTATGAGAATTTTCCCAGTGAACTGACAACCCTTTTGAGGAACTGAAAAAATGAGAAGCATTTCCCTTACCAGCTCAAGGCAAGTGAGAGAAAAATAAAAATTTTGTAAAAGTTAGTTTTTCAAAAAGCTTCAGATCTTGTCTCCTACTGATTGGCTAGTTGGGTAAACTGGACAAAGATGCACTGTACACCAACCTAAGTGCTTCTTCTGGGGATCTGGGGCAGGAAGGAGGCAGTAGGAGGAGTGAGGGCAGCAGGCTAGTGGTCCTAACCTCAGTTACTAATGTGTCCTGCATGAGAACTCTCATTTCTGGATCACCAGGTCACCCCACCCCCACCAAGATCTCTAGAGTGTCTGGGTGTGGCAGTGCACACCTGCAGTTCTGGCACTCTGGGAGGCTGAGACAGGACAGCCTACCTTCAGCAAGTTAGTAACTCAGAGAGAGCCTATAACAAAAGTTGTTGAAAGGGCTGGGATATAGCTCAGTGCAAAGGCCAACATCTCCACCCCCAATCTCCAAAGCAGGCTGATGTCCTCCAACATATACCCAGTCTGTGGCTGTGAACCAGTAAGGGTGCTTGATACTTATTAAACGTCTTAGTGTGTAAGATACACCTACTAAAGTTCTGCCTTCTTCCTGTCTCTGCTGCACTACAGGAAAGTGTCTACAGAGGTTGTTTTGTATAAGCCAAAAGCGAAATTAAATTAAGAGGTCATTTGCCTGTAGCAGAGGCAAAATCAGGAAAACATTTTCTAATCAGAGCCAGCGAAGAAACCGAGGCTTGAACATAATAGCCAAATTAGGGTTAGATGGTGGTATTCTTTCAACCAACTTTTCACAAATATTTCCTGGAATGGGCCCAGGAGTGCGCCCTAATTTAGCCTCTTTCAGATGGAAGTGGATTTGCTTGTTTTGGTTGCTGCCTTGCTTTTCGCCTGGTGGTGACTGGAGGACTTGCAGGCTCTTGCTTGGCACACAGTGCCACTGTAGATTCTGCCGGGCCCCATCTTTTCTCTAAGACCCCCTTTTTCTACCCCTAGAGATCTCTAAGGTCTTAGTCTTTTCTTCCACAGCTACTGTCATCTCTGTCTCTGAGAAATTTCTCCAGCCTCTGCTTCCAATCACCAGTTACCTCCAAGGAAGCCGAGAGAAACCTCTTGTCATCCTCTTGTCATCTTCGTTGCCCTGGCTGGGAGGGAATTGGGGACAGCAGATATGAGAAAATGTCTATGGCCCTTGATGGGGATTGCTTATGATTGCACTGGGATTGGGAAGTCTCGGATGCTGAGGGACTGCAGAATTGAAAGTGAGAAGGATTGCTTTGACAGTTGGAACTCCAGACACAGCCTCGGATCATAGTGAAAAGTCTCTGAGGACGCAGTTGACCCCATCACCTTAGGCTGGGGACATAGGAGCTTTTCCTCCACAGAGAAGCCAGGACTTACCAAGCAAGTCCTAGCACTGTGGGTGCCCTCTTCACCGTACAGGTGTCATCCCAGTGGTTGGCTAGCTGACTTTAGTTTTGCCTTTCCTTCTGTGCCAGCTTCTTGTGCTTAGATGAGCATTCAGACCATTGGTGTCTCTCATCTCCTCCCTCTACTCTGTGGGACCTGGATGGAACCCAGCATCTCACAGATGCTAGGCAAGCACTCTACTCTCTCCTTTCTCTTTAACTGGAAGGTGTAAAGGCACCTTCCTTTGAGTCCAGAGCTTAAACTTATTCATCTAGAAGAAACACTGATAGATATTTAAATATCTATCCAGGGGCTAGGGCTATAGCTCAGTGGCATAAGTGCCTGCCTGGCAAGTACGAGGTCCTGAGTTCGATTCCCAATTTTAAAAAATCCAATTTTCTTAAGTTGGTAAAATAAAAGTTATTAGGATAGAAGGAAACTCCTACTGTATTCCTTAAAAGGAATTTAATTCGAATGTAGAAACTTAAACAAGGATTTCCTTTTCTCTTTGTGAATTCTCACTGTCTGTTAGGTTAACATGATTTGCAACATGCATGTGCTCATGTACACACATCTCACACACACACACCAGGACCCTGCAAGGCAGCCCCAGCTCTGGGACTCACATTCCACCCCTTTGGGAGACTGCAGGACAGGAATCTCATAGTCACCAGGTGATTAAGTTTGGGGAGCAGGGGTGGGGTGGGGGGGCAGCTCCTCTTGCCCAAAATGGTTCCTTAGCTTGGTTCTCAGCAGGAGTCAGGGACTGCATGATTTCTGCCATGGCTTCCCAGAATACAGTTGTCCTGTATCCAAGTGCAGCCTTCTACATGCAACAGGGAATGCGGGTGTTTTCAATGAGGCTTCTTAGGAAGGAGAGTAGGCAGACAAGTGTGAAGGGTGTCAGCAGTGGTGGCTGCCCTGGGGGAACATGTGGGACTAGCTGGGCTCAGAGCCAACTTCAGAAGAAGGGAAGTCTGCCACCAAGTTGTGTGTGTGTGTGTGTGTGTGTGTGTGTGTGTGTGTGTGGTATGTATGCACATTCTCCAAGGACTCTGCTTGCTTCTGACCAGTCTTTTGTCATTTTAAAGTGGGGCCTTCATTACTGATTTTGCCCTGGCTCTAGGGCATGTGCTAATTTTCATTCACTAATGTATTCCTTCAAAAGCAAGTCATTCTTGTAGGAAAAGTTTAGTCCTTACAATCAACTGCTACAATTAAGTAGAGTGATTCCTAATTTATTGATGAAGAAACCAAGGCTTCAGCATTGCTAGGTGATTGTTCTGCTAGGCAAAGCCACTGGGACTTTCAAGGGCAGACATTTCATGGCAAGTTCTTTTGCTTGTGTAGTTTGCCAATGGACAAGTGGTACTGAACCCCAGCACGGAACCAGTTTCAGTCAGGCACTGTGCACAGCGACTTGGTTCCTGTCACTTTGGCTCTCACAGCCTGGTTTTTCACAGACAAGGGATAAGGCACGGCTGAGTGGTTTGAGTTTTCATGAGTTAGTGGTTCATTGGTTCAGCAAGTATTTCTTGAGCTTCTGTGTAGACACCAGGGGAAGGCGCAGAGATAGAGATGAAAAAGTCTCGGCCTCCATTCTCTAGAGCTTCAGATTGCAAGGGATCTCACTGTTCAAACTGCAAAGTGGCTTCCCTTTGCATCAGGGGTACAATTCAAAGTCCTGTGTCACCCCCAAGGCTGCTGGAATCTGGTCTTTACCTCTTCTCCAGCCCCACTCCCCCCCCACAAACACACACACACACACACACACACACTTCTTCATTCAGTTCCTCTATTAGGCTACATGTCATTTCTTCCTTAGGCTCTTTACACCCCTGCGATGGCTTCACAGAAGTGTCACTTGGACAGTGTGATATATCTTAAAAAATGAATGAATAGATTCCTGCATGGTGACCTAGGCCTGATATCCCAGGACTTTGGGGGAGGCTGAAGCTTGAGGATTGCAAGAGGCAAGTCTAGGCAGTTTAAAGACTAACTCTAAGTTTTTAAAAAAAGTAAATAAATAAAATAAAAAGCTGGAATTGTCAAGAAGAAGGCAATAGAAGAGGTTAGGGATGGGGGACATACTGAGTTGCAGTAGCTAGGAAGTATCATGGAAAGATTTTCCCTACTCTGCTAACCAGAGCTGGGCTGGACATGCCGGAGCAGAGAAACAAGGCCTCGGGAGCTGGGGTTCCTTAAGTACTCCTAGGGACAGCCAGATGAGAGGAAAGGACAGGACATCTGATCTCTGGCTGCAGCCCAGTGACCTGCTTGGTGACTTGGTGCAGTCACTTCTCTTCTCCGGGCCTCAGAACTTGTAAAGAAGATAAAATAATGGTCTTTTTCTCCTTCCTAGGTGAAATGCGCTCCTTGAAGTTCAGGTGATGACCAAGGGGTACAGATATGGATGGAGGCAGAGCTTGGGAGTCGAGGAGCAGAGAGCTGCTCAGAGCTGGCCTGGGGAGGGGAAGCACTGGAGCACCTGCCTGGAAAGACCCATGGCTGAAGGGGAAGCCCGGGGAGGGGACAGAGGTAAGGCAGCATGACTTCTCCCTATGCCTATCTGGTCTCAAGCCATAAATTGTGGAGAACCAGGGCCACAGCTTGAAAGAAGGCTGCTGGGGCCAGCCGAGCACCAGCCAGCTGCTTTCAAAGAGCCAGGGGGTGGGGGTTGAAGAGCTAAAGGAGCTCTTTGGACTGTCCTAGTGACAGAACAAGCCCCTAGCCCAGGTTTTTTCTTTGGTGACCCCATTCCGCCCCATGGATGTCACTTTTTCTCTTTTTCCCCCTTGTTCGCTTTCTTTTTTGGCGCTTTCTAGAAGGGGGAGCAAAGTGAGGGAGCTGGGAAGAGACTTTTTTTCACATGAGTCCTCAGAATTACAGTTCACAAACTATTCAATAAACTGACCGGCCTCAACCTCCCCTTCAACGGCCTAATCTAAGGGGTGGATCTATGTGTTTTGTTGCTTGTCAGAAACAATCGCGGCGCGGCCCATTACATTTACAGCACGTCGCCCTTTAATTGGTGTAACACGCTGAGGCCTGAAAGGAGGAGAGGCCCACAAAGGCGCCGTGAATGAGCCTTGACTCACACAAAAACACTCTGCAGAAGTTCAGAGCCGGCCACTAACAAGGAGGTAGGGAGTTAGTTTGAAAAGGGGGTGAAGTTCAGAAATGTGTCACCTTGAGGACCGTCCCATCAAAGCGATGGTCGCATTGACAAGCTGCAAAGAAAAAAAGTTAAACCTTCGGCGACGTGAACCTGCCTGCTGGATGGATTCTTCCACTTGAGCAGGGGCAAGGAGCGGGGCGAGCCTTTCTTTCTCTTCTCCTTTGCCCGCCCTGTGCTCTCCGCTCCCCTTATTTGCTTCAGAGGGCCTTCAAACGGTCGGAGCCCAAAAGATGTACCTCCTACTCCCTTGCTAAGATACACTACCGAAGAAAGTAAATGTAGATTTAAAGATCAGGCCGAACGAAGCTGGCTGATTCTGCCTCTGTGGGAACTGGGGTTTGTCCTCGCCCCCTCTTGCCTCCCCATCTCCCACACTCTAGGGCCACTCTGCTCGAGGGGCACAGCGGGCAACCCGGAGAAGCTGCACCTCAGGCGCAGGTGGGTCAGACAGTTCTAACTGCGCCCATCCCACCGTCGCCAGGGTGAGACTCAGCTTTCCCTCCCCTGCGGCCTCCTGTAAGGTGCATGGAGAGCCCCACCCAGAAGAATGAGGTTTCTGCGCTTCGGTTACAGGTGCAGCACTGGGCATCCCTAAAAAGAAAAGAGGCTTGAAGGGCCGAGATTGAAAGTGGGAGAGGAGGTGGCACTTTCGGTTCCCCTGCCCGCCATGGCGATGGGTCGCTCAGCCAACCTCGGTTCTTATTCCAGATGCCCGGAGTCTCCCACTCGTGGCGGCGGCGGCGGCGTCTCGGCCTCCCTCTGCCCCCTCTCTGCTCCCGGGCCCCTCGCCTCCCTTCGCGGGGCGCCGGCATCTCCTGCACCCAGGAGGACACCTCGAACCCACTTGCCCGGCCGCGCCCAGCGCCCCGGGCACCTCCTCGGCTCGCCCCTCCTGGCCTTTGTGTGCTCGGGACCCGGGCCCCCGCCGCCCTGTGAACCGCCTGCCCCGCGCGGAGGCGGGAGCACTTTTCAATGCCGCGTCGCAGCTCCCTCCAGATTTGTAATCCGCCAAAAAGCCGCTGATTGCTGCAATCGTTACTTTTCATTAAAAAAACTTAGAAGCAATTTGGGAGAACCCTTCTCAATGAATACATTTACCCCCGCACGGTCTTTATTCTGCGCCTCCACTTGATGAGTTTCTGTGGCACGAATCCGTTCTTACAGGCACAGAATGGGCAATCCCTTGATCCCCGTCAATTGTCATCCCGAGTCGGGGCCACTTTGACCGCCAATAGCGGGGAAGTCAGAGCTAATCCTCAGAAGGAATCACGGGAAAAGAAAAGCAACAATAACCAAGTCAAGCGTAAAAAATGAAAGAGAAATCTCTATTATCACTCACTACATTTCCCAGCTATGTACTGAAAAAATCAGCCCGCTTGTCATTCGAGTCAGACACCCGCACAAGAATATGGGGTCGTGGTGGGTTGGTAGACTCACACGACGTGCGGAGCGACGTTTGGGAGCGGAGGGCCCCTCTGCTGCCTCTGCCAAATCCCCCTCACATCCGCCATAACCATTAAATACAGACTGACTTTATTCTGTATGGGGAGGCCCCAGGGTGGTGGCGAGGCAGCCCCGGCTGTGAGCGACCCACAGAATTCCCTGGAGAGCGGGTGGGGGCGGGGCGCGCGCCCCGACCGGCCACCCCCTCCCAGCCGGGCAGTGCCCGGCGCTCTGCCCGCGACCCCCGCACTGCGCCGGGTCCCATGCGGCCAGCGTCTGGCACAGGGAGCCTCCCTGGGGCCGCCTTCCACGCCGCCGCCTACCGCCATCCCACCCTGGCCGCGATGCCGCCGGCTTCTGCCGCAGGGCCGCAAATTCGTTTTCCCGAGGCCGAGGTCAGACGGGTCCGGCTTCTCCGGGAGGGGTCGCTCCAGGCGGCACCCTCTCGCCTTTCCTCTGGCAGGGAACTTCGAGGAGTTCTCGGCCCCAGCCCGGCTCCCAGCTGGCTCGGTGGGGAAGGAGGACCCCAACCCAGACCTAGGCTCTGGGGCGCAGAAAGAGGTGGAGGTCACGGCTTCCCGCGCCCATTTCTCTCACGTTCAAAGGCCCACCTTGGGGTGCTGCCATGGCCCCTTTCTTGGCCCCCAGGTGGGCTAGGGAACTTCCACCGGGCAAAAGGTGAAGCTACTTTTCTCAGTCGCTCCAGGGACGATGGACAGAGCCGTGGCGGCAGGGCGCGTTTCCTTCCTCCTTGGGCTTGCACCCCTGACTGTCCGCTCAGGCGCCTTGGGCGCTCGGGGCAGCGCCCAGGTCCCACCTCGCGATGAAGTTTGCTGGGTTTCTGCCTTTGAGAAATCCCTCGGGCCTGGCACCACGGCGCCGGCTTCGCGCCCTGCCACGGGTATACCACGCACACCATATCGCGAGCGTGCACATTGCACACCACACAGTCCACTTACCCTAAGCTTCACACTCGTGTGCACACGTGTAGAGCAAAACCTTACATGTTTGCGAAGCATTCATACTTCCCCTGCAAGCAAACACACACACACATTTCTGCACACACAGGCTCACGTCGCACGTGCACGCTCCTGCTTCACCAGCGCACAAGACACGCCCAGGAGTGGCTCGGTCCAGAATGCAGGCAGACTGAGGGACTCGTGCGAGTCACTTGGGTGATGGACCTGGGACCGGGTCTGCTTTGAGGACCCTTAAAGTGCCTTAAGCTTCCTGTGGGTCCTGCACGGCTCTCACGGCCCTCACCCCGCAGGCCTGCATGGAGCTGATCTCCCAGGGCCTCGCTCGTCAGAGCAAAGCCCCAGGCAAGGACCAGGCGGTGGAATCCGCTCACTGGGACACCCGGCACTTGCCCACTTGGCCCCGCCAGGGATGCGTAGGAAATTTTACGGGAGCTGCGGGAATGGGGGTGGGGGTGTGACCATGGAAGGAGTGGGTGAGACCTCAGTGACTCCCCTCCCTGCCCAAGTTGGGAGCCCAGCCAGGAAAAGGGATGGAGGGAATTGCCATCGACAAAGCCAGTGAGAGCTTTCAGTCGTGCCCCAGATTTACATAAACGGAATCTAGCTTGGTCCGCAGTCTGGAAAGGGTGCTTGCAGAGATGGCGACATTCTGCAATCCTAATTAGTGATTTTTGTCCTCTTGTTACTGGGCTCAGCATCTCATGCAAATGAACTCTTCATTTCAGCCACATTACCCCGGCTCCAGAATTAACTGACTCTTATCTTTAATGATATGCTGCTGAAGTTCTCTGAGCCTGGCTAGCTTTTTATCTTGATTACTCTAATCAATAAGAAATGATAGAGTAGAATTATAAACTCTATTGGCTTTTAAATGTTGCCGACAAGCCCTCTAGATGCCATTCCTGTTCATTGTTATTTATTGAAATGATCCTCAGCTTAACAGTGGATGCAAATAGAGGAACAAGGAGAATTAGCCCTGGGACTCTTCCCGGCCAGTCCCTGTAACCCTCCCACCCCCTAGGAAGATTCCTCCCTGTTTGGGCTGAGGAGGTGAAAAAACAAAAAAGAGGTAGATAAAAAATTGCTCTTTAAAGTTGCCAGAGAAGCAGCAAATAAATTAAGAACCAACAGGCCCCACTCTACCCAGACAGCCTTAAAGGTAGGAGCTTTGAAAGAAAATAGACACTTCGAAACACAGAGCCTAAAGCATAGGCCCGCCCACGTGCCCTCCATCTACCCCCCTCCCTCCACAGCCCACCAACTTTCTGTGCACCAGTATCTCTAGACTTTTGTGTATATAGAGATATATGGACACAGAATTTCAGGCAGTTAGACGTCAGAAAATGCTATTTCCTCATCTACTTCTGAGAGAAAAATGGGATTGTGTCCCCTCAATTCTGTGAGAGTATTTTCAGCTCCAGTTGGTCAGTGAGGGTGGCTGACCAAAACACTTCAGAACCCCAATGAACAGAAATCTTGGGTTCCTAGACATCTAGCATCTGAGGTGCAGGGACCCAGAGCCCTTCTTCTAGCAGCCTACCTCCCACACCCACCCAAGATCCAACGCCCATACTGTCAGCCTCACAGACCCAATTTGAGCACTACATTCTTTCTCCAGAAGTAAAAAAGGAGGATGTAGAATATTTTTTTTTCTTTGACCCACTGAGAGTAAAAAGTATTTGTAGTGTGACATATAGCTAAAGAAAACAGGAGTGGAGGCTGGGGAGATAGCTCCGTGGCACAAGTGACTGCCTGGCAAGTGCAAGGTTGTGAGTTCGAACCCCGGTCCCGCAAAAAAAGAAAAAGAAAAAAGAAAGAAAAGAAAACAGGAGGGCTGGGGAGATAGCTCGACAGAGTAAGTGCTTGCATGGCAAGTGCAAGGTCCTGAGTTGCAAGAAAAAAAGAAAGAAAACTCTCCTTCCCCTCTACTGGGATGTCATCTAATTCTGTAGGCTGTCCCACATAGCGGAGGTGCTCTCAGGGAATCCAGAAGGCCAGGGACTGCAAAGTGCACAGACACTGGGCACAGTCAGGTAGGAATTTCACTGTGCTCTGGAAAGCCAGTGAAAACCTGGTAAGAGCCTATCATGCCCCCAGGGTGCAGGCCAAGCTCTAAGGCAGGAGGACCTTTTGCCGGCTTGACCCTCTGCTCTATGCAGGTTTTGAAATCCGAGGCGTCCAAAGTCCCCGGAGAGCGCAGCCTGGAGCCCCGCACGCAGCCCCTCGCACCTGGATCTGCGGCCCACGGCGGCGCACGAGGCCGTCTCGACGTGCTCAGTCCCAAGTTCCCAAGCGGCAGCTCTAGCCTGGTAGCTTCGAAACCCGAAACCGGATGGTCCCTTGTCACCCCAACTTCCCCACCCTTACCCCGCCCCAGGGCACAGCCCAAAGAGCTGCTTGGCCTTGGGCCTCGCCAGCTGGGAGGCTGCGCGCTGCTCCCAAAGGCTGCTGGCCGCGGATCCCGCACCATAACCTGCGGACAACGTGCTGGGGAGGCCTGAAGGCCGAACTCAAACTCAGGTCCTGTCCTGGACAGCGGCCCACCGTGGAAGGGAAGGAGGAGTTGGAGATCTCCGGCAGGCTAAGCTTTTTTTTTTTTTTTTAATGACACATGGGGGAAGGGCTGAATGTATCAAAATCATGTAAAATTTCTGTTCTGAGCAACATCCTTGTTATTAGGAATGATGACTGAACCGCCAGGATTATTCTGGACTGTAAGTTATCAAGAGCCCACTAATTTCACATTAAAGCCCATTGACTGCAACGGCGTGATTGAAGGGTTTTTAACAATTAACATAATCAGAAAATGAGCTGAGATAATTTTTATTCAACTCATTACTTTTTAATCATGTATTTCTTTTAATTAATATCTTCTCCATGAACATAACACAAAGCAGAGCCCCAATGCTGGCCCAAGCCAGCCTGCGGGACTGAATGTGACACAGCCAAACATTTCACCAGTCGCATTCATCGCATCTCTATTGTGGTGCGGGTGAAATAGAAAAATGTTGTCCAAAAGTCACCATGTTGTTTTGAAACACAATTTAAGGCGGGGGGGGGGGGGGTGTCGGGAGCGCTCAAGCCACATGCTTCGAATTCGACTTGACTTTTATGTTTGGGCGCCTCTCTTGGTTTGCAGCCAGAGGGATACAAGTGGGAAGAAACAAACAGGCAGAGGATTAGAGGAAAGGATTTTAGAGAGGGTCGCGCAGTCCTGGGTGCTCAGGGAGAAAGCTGAAGCCTGATACCTCGGTCGGCTGATGGGACGCTAGCAGGTGCAGACGCTGGCGGCGGAGTTCTGGTCTCAGCGATGGGCCGGCGGGTCTGGCCGAGGGGTGGTCGGGGCTGAACTCTTCGGGCCCCTCCACCGGCCGGGACCAGGTCCTTCCGCTCGCCGGAGCCTGACTGGAAGTGGGCGCAACATGCGGGCCTTTCCTGAGTGGAGCGTCGCGGCCCGCCGCCCAAGCCACAGTGCTCCCTGCCCAGATAGTGGTCTTGACCTCACGTGACTGCCTGCCAACATCTCCTGCTCCCCACAACCCCGGAGACTCGATCTAGTTCAGATGCTAAACGTGGGACAGAGAACGGGCACTTCGGGGGCGCGCAGGGTTCCAGCAGCCGCCTGGCAGCCCCCTCCCCTCCAGGGCACATCTGCGACCTTATGGACTGACCATGACTCCTTTTTAACACCTCCTAAAAAGGCTGTTTGTGAGCTAAGATTTCGTGCAGCGTGAGAGCCTCATCAGCTTTGGGGGGAAAAAAGAAACAAAGCCGACCCCTGGTGGAAGAAAATGAAAATCTAAGAATTTAAGGTTTGGGAGATTTCATAGCCATAGGTCTGTTCAAGGGAGAAGAGAAAGAGGAGAGGAAAGTGGGAAAAAGGTAAATGTGGAGAATTGGAAGAGGCAGAGAACAGAAACAGACGCATAGCGGTGGAAGTCTGGGAAAGAGAACTGGGAACAGTGAGAGCCCAGACACTGTCCCTTTAGTCCCTTGAGTCACACCCTGCGGGCTGGCCATGGAGGGGGAGAGGGACAGCCAAAGAGGTTACCCTTTTTTGGCAGGGGAAGCCTGGAAGCTCTGTGACGGTGAGGAAAGACAGAGGCTTCTGTAGGTCCCTGCTGCTAATGTCTTGCTGGCCCCAGAGAGCACCCTCAACAGTCTTCAGTAGTGAGCCAGGCACAGGTTTGAGGCTAGAGGTATTTTAGGCACTAGAGCAGAACAGTGAAAAGACAATCACTATAATCTTCTCCTGATGTCCAGGGTCAAACAGTTAAAAGAAAGAAAAAGTGACATCAAAAAAAAAGATCTCACTGATTAGCATGTCACTGTTTACGTGGAGTGAGCACTTCAGGTTAATCAAGGAAGTGCTAAGGGTGGCATTTGTGTCCTTGAGCTCCTTTAAAAGCCTCCCTTGAATCCAGTGTCAAGATATGTCTCAGAGTTGCTCCCTCCTTACCCTTCCACCTCACCTGCCATAGCCTTCTGTGCACTGATATTCTGGAAGGACTCTGCACGCCCAGTGTCTTCTGCCTCCAGGCAGCCAGAAGCATTTCTTGGAAACCTCCCTACTCCATCCATTGACTGGAAACTAACCCATCCTGTAAGGTAAAGCTCAAATGTTCCTGCTCCAGAAAGATGTCGTCGTTATTTTCCCATCTTTGAGCTCTTTTCCTATAATAAGTAACAAGCCCTTTGAGTTCCCTCTTCTATCCTAATTCTCTCCATAAGGTAAGTAGTTGTATGTGTATTTTCTTTTTCTATTACTTTGTCTGTAGTGTCTTTGTACTTTCCTTGGACTTTCCCTTGTGAGAGAAAGCTTAATACTTTATTTTTTCAAAGAGGAAAAGGTTTATTTAGCTCCCAGTTGTAGAGGTTTCAGTCCATAATAAGCTGTCTCCAAGGCGGGGTGGCAGGGCAGAGGAACAACAGTTCATGGAAGTAGAAAACAGCAAAAGCAACAAGAGGGAGGGAGAGAAGAAAAGGGAGAGAGAGAGAGAGAGAGAGAGAGAGAGAGAGAGACAGAGAGAGACAGAGAGAGACAGAGAGAGACAGAG
>PVKN010024457.1:0-14443 GCA_004027915.1 Capromys pilorides
GAAGGGGAGGGGAGGGGAGGAGAGGAGAGGCAAAGGGAGAGGAGAGGGGAGGAGAGGAGGGGGAGGAAGAGGAGGGGAGGGAAGGGGAAGACAGGGGAGAGAGGAGAGGGGAGGGGAGGAGAGGAGAGGAGAGGAGAGAGGCGGAAGGGAGGGGGAGAGGGGAGAGGGGAGAAGGGAGAGGCTGAGAGAGGCAGAGAGAGACAGAGAGAACAGCTTTTCTGATTTCTCTTCGAATAGGGAAGCTAATCCCATCACTAACCCCACCTCAATGGCCACATGGGACCTGATTTCCTCCCAGAGGTCCCCTCTAAATGGTTATGAAATTTGGGGGAGCATGGGCTGGCTCAGTCCATAGCAAAGCATTACTGCCTTGTGAGAAGTGGTGGATCTGGGACTCTTAAGACCCACAATTGGGATATGAAGTAATAAGATTGAGTGAATTTTGGCTCTTTGAAGGGTTCGTTTCTATTCTGTATTTATTTTGTTTGCTTTCTGCTAGTGCTGTTGTCATTTAGCTTATATGTGTGACTGTTCCTGAGAGAAACCCTGGGGAAAAATTTCACTGAGTTCATTACTTGGATTTTGATATAAATCTGGACAAATATTTTATTAGGTAAATAAAAATGGGCTACATATCTCTGTAAACATGGGTGAAGATATTTTCTTATTCATTTTATTTACTTAGTTTTCTAATTATATTTGCTATGAGCAGCTTAAAAGCAGAATTTACTGTATAGGAACCCTGAGACCACAGTATGTGCAACACTGGATTGGAAGTTTCATCTACTATTATTCTTTCCCCTGAGTTATTGCTTATGAAATGAGAAATGCTTTGCATTTAGATACTATTGTCGCCAACTGATCCCCATGTCAAACGAATGTGCACAAAGCTTTCCTTTAGTGTCTGAATGCCTGAAGATAAGACACGAGTCTTACCCTTATTTTCTCTAGTCTCTGTGTATTTTATATTTTGGTGAGTGCCACCAGTGTGCAATGAGTTTATGGGTCAGTGTATTCAAGGTATTTATCTTCTTGTCTGCAGTGACCTGTACTATAGAAGGGTCTACTATGCAGTAGGCATCTTACCAGGCATTAGGGTCAGTGGCAGTCAATGTAACAAATTTCTAGGGGACTTAACCTCGTAGATGAGCATGACTTTGTAATCAAAATGGTCTCATTGTGGGATGAGGAGAGAGCTCAGTGGCATAAGCACCTGCCTGGCAAGCAGAAGGCCCCAAGTTTGATCCATAGTACCACACACACACACACACACACACACACACACACACATGCACACACACACACACACACACACACACACAGAAGGCTCACTGTTTGCCTTGTGTGTGTGAAATATTGGCTAGATTTTCACTCAGTGGATTGCAAAAGTCTATTTTAATGACCTAGGGAAAATCATATAAATTAAGTTCCTGAGAAAAGGCTAGATTTACAGAACAGTTTCCTCTTTGACATTGAAGTTCATGTAAAGTTAAGGACTATAAGAATGCATACAAATATTTTGGACAAATTACTGGAATGAGTTACTGACCCTTAAGGGTCATGTTGATATTTCATCTTTATAGATTTCATGGCTCATTGTTTTTATAAAGTAGAAAACATTGTCTAAATTATCCTCATTGCTTAACCACTGAAGGTGGAAGGCTAAGATTTTATTCCATATAAAACCTTGAGATGCCCAAAGCATTCCAGGTCACTATTAATAGCGTCACACAGATCTGACAGAAGCTTGGTCAGCTAATGCTGTGAGATTTTTAAGTGACAGGAAACAAAATGCAGTCAAATCATATATTAGAAATGAATAATAACCTTTTCTTCTGAAGGAAATAATTATTCACTTGGTTTCCATCCCTCCCCTATTTTAAATAATGTTCCCTGTATCAGTCAGTGCTTAGCAAAGAAACAGTTTTAATGCAAGATATGTGACGGCATAAAAATTTACAAGACTGGCTTATGAGGGCCTCTCACAGAGTCAAATATAGAACATGCAGAAGACCAAGCCCTGGAGCTGACTGTGGTGTCCTGGGCGAGTTGTATCAAGAGGCTGAAGAGTCTGTGACGAAAGCCAGGAGACGACATCCAAGGAGAAAGCAAAAGCTGGGAAGCTCCACAGAAACAGACGCCAGCCTTCCCCTTTATTTTATTCAAGCAACAGTCCTGCCCGGAGTGGGTCTTCTGTCTTCAGTAAATCCCCTTGGCCACACCCAGAACTATGCTGACCCAATTTAGATGGGTGTTTTCTACACTGTCAGTTACCTGCTGCACTCCTTGTAGACTGATTTCAGGTGGGTGGTTCTGAACTTCAGCCAGCTGCTACCTGTCAAAATGAAGTAACAGCATGAGCAAGGTGTGGAGTTCAGTCCTAAACTCTTCTAAAGTCTTGCTTCTCCTTTTGAGGGATAGAAATGTTTACTCTATCATTTTGTGTAGGAAGTATTTAACTTCTTAAAATAATTTTATAGGAGCTCAGAGGTAAGAGTTCTCCTTGAGTCTCAGAAAAAACTGAACCTTAAACTTGGATTACTCCAGTAATATTAGAACTATTAAGACTTTGGGAATCCTTAGAGATGTACTTAAGCATATTTTGGGTAATGGGGGGGGCACATTCCATTTTGGGAGCAGGGGCAGAATGTTACAGTTTAGATCTGAGATATTCCCCGAAAGCCTCATGTGTTTGTAAAGTGATAAGGTTATTGGGGGTTGGGGCACTATATTCATCAGTGAAGTTATCCATTAATGAGTTCATTGTGGTTAGAAGATGGGCCAGGGAGGCGCATTAGAGCATGACCTGGAAGGATAGATCTCTCCTCCTTTTGTTGTTGCTTCCTGGATGCCATGAATCGAACAACTTTCCCTCCACCTCTGCCATCCTATTTTGTCCTGGAGTCAGATGACCAATGATTGAAAATATAAGCCAAAACAAATCTTTGCTCCTTTCAATTGTAGAACTGAAAGAGCCTGATGAATGAAGTTATGAGAACGAAACCTGCAGCACACTGCAGACCCCAGGGAGATGGAAATGTCAGGAACATGAAAAGCTTGCCCAGGTCTCAAGTTTGATCCTTGGTACCAGAATAAACAAACAAACAAGTAAACAAACAAACAAACAAATAAACAAACAAACAAATAAATAAATATAAAAATTGAAAAAAAAATCAAACAACTCCACTTTTCAAGTAGCAAAATCTGTGACAATCACACTCTTGTTGCTGGGACAAATGCTCAATATCTACAATTTAAAGGAAGAGAGATTTCTTTTTGCTCACAGTTTCAGTCTGTGATTGTCTGGCTCCAAGGCAGAATCAGCAGGTCAGGGCCTCTGCCTGGTGGTGGAAAATGTTCACTCCATGGGAGCCTGGAAGCAAAGAGTTAAGGGAGGAGTCTGGGGAGAGAGCTGCACCTTCTAGGTCATTGCCCCCGACTATCTATCCAATCAAGCTCACATCCTAGCAGCAGCATGCCAATGCCCCAGTCATCTTCCACACACATAAAGCTGTCAGGGAATATTTTATATCTAAACAATAATGACTGGCAAAGAAGAAAGAGACATTTATTGCTCGGGTACCACATGTCAAATTGTATTTTCAATGCATAAGCGTGTATTCTATCAGTGGCCAGCACTTATTTTTCACTTACCGTGGATCAAGCACTGTAGTCATTATTACATTTATAACATTTTATTTGTTACAAAAAAGATAAGCACTCTTATTATTACTACTTCACAGGTAAGGAAAATATAGTAGAAAAGTTGTAACTAACTGACCTGTGGTCATCCAGCTTCTAAGTGGCAGAGCTGAAACAAGTTCATGATGTCTAGGCTTTTAACTGTGTGATACACCGACTTTCCCAGGATATCATTTAACTGTTGTGAATGCTATGTGAGTCATTAGATCTTTTTTTATATAATGATAATAAAAGAGCAAACATTTAAATGGTGCTCTCAATTTGCCAGGTAGTATTTTAAAAACTGCACTGAATTTAAATCACCTTCAAACAAGCCTGTGAAGTGAGTAACTGTATTGCAACTGTCAGGAATGAAATTGAATACTATAGAGATTATCTGAGTTTCTCAAGAGCACAGGGAGGGAACTAAAGAAGGATGGCCTGGATTTAAGGATGAGTGGGCTAAGTCCAGAGGCCGTGACCTTAAGTACTGCTCTGTGCCTGTTAGGGTAGGGGCTACATAACTTCACTTAGGCCATGTTGTGGAAAGGGTAGGACTGAAACTTTAATTTGTGCCTGGGTTTGTCTGACCTCAGGCCTTGCCCTTTATTCTCTGCTCTTGTTGTCCTCCACCCGCTGTGGCCATACCTTACTTGAGCTTTGCTAGTCATGAAAATAGATCTCTTACTTATTCTCTGATAAACAGACTCTTTAATTCATTGGTTCTTTGTATTGTTTTCTCCGTCTCCATTACATTAATTTATGTGATAAACTTTATAATCTTCTTTCTTGTCCTAGCTCTGAGTTTAACTCACTCCTTTTTTTTTCTAGAATCTATAGGTTCAGCATTAGGTTGTTTATTTGAGCTTACTCTGATGTAGGGATTCACTGCAATAAATTTTCCTCATAGGATTGTTTTCATCGTGTCTCATAAGTTCAGATATTGTGTTGGCATTATCTTGTATTGTAAAATTCAATATTGTTTAATTCCTTCTTTAATTTCATCTGTAACCCATTGATTTTTCAGGAAGACGTTACTTAATTTTCATGCATTTATATAGTTTTGTGGTTTATTTTGCTATAGATTTATAATTTCATTGCACTATGACCTAACAGTATGGGACAATTCCAGTCCTTTTGCATTTACTTAAGCATATTCTATGAATTAGGATGTAGTCTATTTCAGAGAAAGTCCCACGTGTTTCTGAGAAGCACATACATTCTGTTGTTGGGTGGACTATTCTGTACATATCTACTAAGTCCATTTGTTCAAAGGTTTGGTTTAATTTTGATAATTCTTTGTTGGCTTTTTGTCTAGTTTAGATCATAAAAAGTATTCATGATAATGAACTGTCTCTCTCTCTCTCTCTCTCTCTCTTTCTCTCTCTCTCTCTGAGAGACCCTTTGTCTATTGTACCATCACTAAGGGTACACAACACACATAGGAAACAGAGATGGAAACTAATTTGTCAAAACCCAGTCCCTGACTGCAGGAAAAAGATATTTAATGGATTTATAAGTGAAACCAAACTGATCCCTGCTTCTCAAAAAGAAAAAAAAAAAAGGAATAAAGAAGCTCATTTTTCCTGAGAATTCCACCTTTGCCACCCTGTCGACCACCACAGTTGTTGCCAGTGGCTATAGCTTCACTCACCACTTTTGGCTTGTGCACCTTCAGCCAATTCAACTGGTTCCAGCTACCCATTGCCTGCATTCATCCACAAAGGACTTCTCTCCAAGCCTCCTGCTTCACAAACATGCCTATTCTGGTCAGATGGTGTCATCTACTGCCACCCAAGATGACAATAATTTATTGAGTTCCACATTTGACTGAAGAAAATCTGGACTGTCAGTCCTGACAAATTAGTTGTCGTGGCCCTTCCCAAAGGTGACTGCATCTAAAGATCTAAAGCCCATCAAGTGCTTTTGAAACACATCAGAGAGGGGGAACAAAAACCCATCAGTATACCAAAAGTTACCACTGCTACCCCAAAGGCTAATATAAACACAATAGGCACTAAAATATAAATGCCCCTTCTCTCCACAAGATCCAAAGAAACCTGACTATCCAGGCCCACCTCAAACTGAACCTCTCCTTCTCTTGTCAGTCCTGCACAGACTGAATTCTACCAAATTGGGATCACAAGAGCCCCAAATCACTACAAAAGTCTGGGGCAAAACTGTCACTTTCCAGGTAGATGATGGAACAGAGCTTCTTGCCTTCAAATGTACCCTTTCAGAGAAACATTACCATCACCAGAACAGTGGGGACTCTTGTCTTTCACTCTGTCTGCCAGGTACCAGCTTACAGTTTGGTAAGACAGCTCACCAAATGTGCATTTCTGTATAAGCAGCAAACCTCCTTTTTAAAGGACACTAGAAGCATTTGTCTCCTCTGCACCAAGCCAGGTAGCCTCCTTGTATTGTACTTTCAACTTTGACTAGTCCCCAAGAGGAAGATGCAATCTACATCAGTCTGAGACCCATAACTGCAGTCCTGAAATTCTTAAAACTCATCCCAGAGGCATGAGCCAAAAATTTGCCTCCAGGTCTGGCCATTAACCATGCTGTCTCACCATGACCCCATCACATCACTATAGATGTGATGTGTTAGGTGTCCAGCCACACATCAACCTGACAGAGTGTCAGTTACCTTGGGCAAGATCTCTGTGCTACCAGCAGCACAGCCATCACTTTGTATTCTGCAGTTCCCAACCCATACACCCTGCTCAATGGCCACAGGAGTTTGGAAACTGACTCATTATTTGGGGTAGGCCCTAAGCAAAAGATATGGTTCAGGTACAGCTTGTTACTGTATATCTTCCAGCTCCATCACAGTTCCCCAACAAAAAAAAACTGAGGTTTCAAAATCATAAAATATTTGCAGACTGTCAAACTGCTAAAATACATCTCTCCTGCTTGTAAAGCCAACTCAAGATCTCTGTGCTGCCTTTGCTGCCACAGCTGCCTTTCACACACATTTTCCCAGTCTTCTTCCAACAATAGCCTGCTGGTACACCTACCTGGACCTGATAATTTTTCTGTCTTTGATTAGCTCCTGTCAGCCAATACCTTTTTTTCTTTAAAGGAAAGTCCCCAGTTCTGGATGCAAATGTCCACTGACCTGGAATCAACTTCCTAGGGGTCCAAAAGCTTGCTTATTCTCTTTGCAGAAGCCTACATAGATGACATAATTAACTTCTCAGCACAAAATATCCCTGCATTTCTGATAACATGCAGGCTGCCTCCAGGAAAGATATAAAATCTCCGCTACAATGCTGGTAGAAGCTGGTTACAAGAAAGAAGCTCCACGAACTTGTTGGAGATGTGGATCGATAGAATCTGGGTCTTTGGATGCACAAAAACAATGATGCTTACTCAGACTCTCAGTCCCTGTGCAGGTACTGCAATCTAGTGTCTAAGGGCTGTCTGCCCCTATGACTTTGCACTCTAATAGCCACTGTTCTTCTTACTGAGGAAGCTGACGAGCTTATCTTAGGCCAAGACCTAACTATCCAGGAGCTACATGCTGTACTAAACTGCTGAGTAATGGTGGGCCACTCAGTTTTGCCATGTATCTGCCCACCAAGCCTGGCCCACCAGACCGTGATGGAATAATAAACTCTCTGACAGATGCTGAGTACACCCTGTTTACAGATGAAAGAAGCTCTGAGCTGGGCATGGTGGTGCATGCCTATAATCCCAGCACTTGGGAGGCTGAGGCAGGAGGATTGAAGTAAGTTTGAGACCAGTCTGGGCTACAAACATGAGCTCAAGGCCAGCCTGAAATGCATAGTGAGACCCTGTCTAAAAAAAAAAAAAAGAATGGAGTCTTATAGGCTAGATATGCTGTGGCCACCTAGGACAAAGTCATGTTGACCAAAGCCTTCCTGCAACTGCTTCCTGTTGGCTGTTTGGAAACATGCCACCAACTACGCCATGCCTCTGCTCCTAAGTGTCTGCAAGAGATCCAATTAGCTGAAATACTAACCTCGGCCAGAAGACCTTTGCCTGGTACTCCCATATTAAGCACAGCCAGGCCTGCTCCACCATGTTCTACAAGCTCAAGCCACAGCACTGGTACCCATACCACTGTTACCATTTAAGCTAGAGTGTCTGTGTCACTAACCCTGACCTCCCTACATTTAAAGATATACAGATAGGGCATAGAGAGACAGCTCAGCTGTCTAAGCACCTACCTGGCAAGTGCAATGACCCAGGTTTGATCCCTGGTACCACATGCCATATCATCCCCAAGCCAAGCCATCCAGTGAAACTGGGCATGGTGGTGTATGTCTGTAATCCCAGTACTGGGGAGGCTGAGACAGGAGGATTACTACAAGTCTATTCCTTGGACTTATAGTGAGACCTGTACCAAATACATTTTTAAAAATAAAAATAAAGATATGCCATTAGACAATGATTGTGTACAGCTACTCAGGCTTATCTGAGATATTCTCTATCCTTGCTGAGAGGGAAATGTTTGTAGAGTCCTACTTTGAAAAATCATCCCTAGATATGAGCTACTCTTGATTGTTGGCAATAGCAACAGGTATGTGTTTATAGTAGTGATAGCTAAATAAAAACTACACACAGCATACAAGCTACAAGCTCAAAAAAGCTGAGAAAATAAAGTATAACCTTACAGAAATAGCTTTTAACCAGCTCCACAAAAGTTTAGCTAAAAGACCAGCTATGCCTATGGGTACTGCTGTATACACATACAACCCAGTTACATACTAACTACCGCTACAAGTTTCAGAAAGCCATCTTTACATCCATCATTCCAGAGTTCTGGAGAATTTACCTGAACTGGGTGGTTCATTTTGAAGAGATAGCACACTCAAAGCCCTCTTGTGGGCACTCTGGACACTGGCCAGTCCACACGTGGCTGAAGCTTGAGGATGCTATCCACAGCGCTGTTCCACACCTTCATGCATCAATTCCCTTCATTTTTGTGCCTTTTCAGGTTGTTTATCCAAGTCAATGCTTTGCCTCAACTCTAGGGATGGTTGCCCCAAAAGAATAACAAATAACCAACAAGGCTTTAAAAATGATAAAAGATTTGGCAAATGTCCAAATCACTTCAGACAACTCTCCTAGATCAGATTAACTCTTTCACTTCCTTGTCTGTGTCAGTTTAGGGAGAAATCCTAGAATAGGAGAAACAAACCACAAATTCCTAGGGGGAATTTTCAGTCTTTGGAACCTTGGCTTGAGCCCATCCTAGGACCACTGACAACCCCAGTGTTACTGCTTCTGGTTGGATCTCGTCTCAATAGAACACACATAACATTCCCAGTGAAGATTCTCTGGGGAAGCTGAAAAAAGAAGGACATGTAGCAGAAGAAGCCTCCCTACTCCTAGCCAATATACTTCAATGTGTTAGCTGCCAAGCGTTACTTTCAGTTATAGTTCCTGTTACTTGGTTACACCAAGTACCAGTGCATATTGTAAGAAACAATCCCCAACTAACTAGCTATTCTGCCTCTGTACGTCCTGCTATTTAATCCCACATAAGCCCTGGACCACCAGATATCAGAGCCTGATATTTTGGGAAAGATCTCCACCAAAGCTTTTTGATACAAATAAATCTACTTTCAAGTCCTGGATGTTGTTTTGGTGTTTCTGTTTGCAACAGCAATAAGAGAAACCATAGTGGAACAAGTGTAGCCATTTTTTGTAATGTCATGTGTTACTTTCCTCTGAGGATTGTTATTAATTAGGCAAGTTTTGTCCTAGAGACATGCCTATATTATTTTTTGTATCTACAATTTCTTCAAGCAAGAGAAATTTTTATAGCGAGCACAGTCTGTCTATCTGTCTGTCCGTCCGTCCATCCATCCATCCGTCCGTCCATCTGTCTGTCTGTCTGTCTCCATATCTATCTATCTATGGTATATATGTGCATTAAAAACTATTGCTATTCCTTCTAAGTCTATAGCATATGTACAATTTGGTGGATGTGTCCATTTGAAAGCTTATTGGAAACAGTATTGGTACTTGAGCTGAACTCAAGCGGTTTATTTCAATAAAGTATTTCTTGGCTTCATTCAGAAATTAGTGCTAAAAGCTTCTTCCAAATAAATCACATGTTAAGGAGACAGTATTTATTTAATTTATGGATAGCATTTGGTAACAGTCCTAGCTTCTAGTTTCCTTGGCTCCTTCCTGTAGCTTAATGTGTGTTTGGTACTGGCAATTTTTATCATCCATATGGATGTCAGTGAGTGGAAGATAAACTCTTTCCTTTCTCAGCAGAGACTATGGAAATTAGGCATCTACTCTCTAATATGTATCCAGTAGCATATATTTAAAGTGATATTATCAGAAGGTAGGTGTTTATAATTGATGTTAAAATTAGTTACTGTCAGAATAGCTCCTTAGACTGTGCAAGGCTAAAAATTACCTTATGAAATTAGCAATTTATGTGTAACAGCAGTGATTTCAAAATCACTAAACAACTTCCCACTTTTTTCTCAACACAAATCGGAGCTTTGTCCACCTCTGTTCTGCTTCTTTCTGTCTCTCCCTCCCTCTTTTCTTCTTTTAAAGAAGTCTACTGAAACGTTATAACTGTAAAATGCTCAAACTCAGATTTTCCTTAGATTGTAAAAACCCAGGAGATATATTATAGATATAGGTGAGAACATTATTTTTCTACCAAGCAGCAAATTTGCTTTTGTTACTATATCAGATAACTGAGGTAATCAACTTATAAAGAGAGAAGGTAATTTGGCTCTAACCACAAATCTCCTGGGCAGAGTCCAGTGCAGAATTAGTGGCACCAGTGCTTTGGGCCTGTGGCTGCCCATGATGGCAGGGTCACAGAGTGGAGCTCAAGCATCTATCCTGTGAATGAGGTGTGAGAAGGAAAGAGGAGGACAGCAAGGTCCACTGTCCCCTAAAGGGTGCACTGTCAAAAACCTTGTGACTACGCTCATCCCCTGCTATGAAATTTCCTCCCAGTCTGATAGTAAGAGACAAGGTACCAAGCCTTTGTTCAACACAGGGAGCTTTGAGGACCAGGCCTGAGTACAGCAAAATAAAGAAACAATAATTAAATAAAAAAATTAAGCTGAAAAGCAAAACAGAAAAAAACCCATATTTTACAAACTTTTAGAAGAGTTAAGCTATGTGTAGAAAGTTACTTTTTGTACGTAGGCAGTTTACCCTATGCAAGTCGTGGCCATCTCCATTTGCAAAAGCTAGAAAATGCACACCGGTTTTGAAATTCTCCTCAGAAATTGTGCCCTGGGAGACTCACATTAAAGATTTTCCCTGGAAGCTTTAACCTCTAGAAATGGTGAAATATTTAAATCTGAGTTTCCACGGGTGAAATATTAAATCTGAGTTTCCAGGGGATAGAGGTAATTACTTTGTCATAAGCTGAAAGCAAAATTTAAAAAGACCAAACCACCACCAGGAGTGGGGTGGGTGGAGGATGATACTCAGGCTAACATTAAGGCCAGGGCATCCCTGAACCTAATGAATATGTTTTAGTAAGTGATTCAAGACATGTTATGCAACTTTTGGTCATTATAGATTTTTATTGTTTGCCTAGAATTTAGCTGTAAATCATTTTTATCTGTGGTTGAGTGTGAAATGAATTATGATCTGTGCTGCAAGTAATGAAACATGTATATATTTTTGGTTAACAAAATTGGTTAATTTGACAACTAATTTTGATTTTTATGCAAAATATTATCCCAGTGCACTGTTTCTTTCTAGTGATTCCTCATCAGATCACCTAATTTATAACTTTACATGATGGACAGATACTTTGAAAAATGGAGATTGAATCTCTCTGGCCCATTGTTTTATATGTATTCAATACTGGTTCCACAGGGTCTCACTACACAGATTGGATTCATAGTGATCTTCCTGTTTTCAGCCTCCCTGGGATTATAGGTGCGTGCCACCACACCCAGTCTCAATCTTGTCTCAGTGAGCCCCAAGGACAGGTCAGCATGGCATGCCAGGGATTGAATCCCCGGCCCCTGCGTCTGCCTAAGCAGATGCTTTACTCCACTGAGCTATTGGCCGGCCCTCTCCGGTCCATCTTTATGCAGAAGAGTTGTCATGATGGTCATCATCAGGGGTACAGGATCTCTCAAAGGTCTGAGTAACTTTCATCACTATATTTTTTTAAAACTTCAGGATGTGGAACTGCTCGTTGCTTTAAAAAAAAAAGAAAAGGAGAGAACATTTTTATTTTGCAAGTGAATTTTAATTTTTTGTTTCAGTTTCCTTATAGTTTTACATAATCACATTTTTCTTCACTTTTTGAACATAATTTGTCAGAAATAAAAAAGGAAAAACAGGGCTGGGGAGATAGCTAAGTGGTCTAAGTGTCCGACTGGCAAGCGTAAGGACCTGGGTTCAATTCCCAGTACTTACCTGCTATGCCAGCCCCAGAACCTTAGCTGTGCCGTGCCAGCTCTGACATCATTGAGAAGGCTGAAGCAGGAGGACCACTGGGAGTCTGAACTACATAGTGAGACCCTGTACCAAGTAAATACACAAATTATTTCTTAAAAAAAGAAAATGCATTTCTTTAGCTGAATAAATAATGTATTTAATTTAAAAACAATGAAATTTTAAAATATTAAAACTGAGAGTACTGGATGTTAAATTTATTTGTAGGTCTCAAGATATCCCTGAGGTCTACATAGGAAAACATCTCTTATTTTGCTCTTCTGAAAGCTAATGACACAGTATATGTATTTCCTTAGTTGTGCTTGGTCAAAAAAAATTAGAATGAGCATAGTAGAGAGAAAGACAGTTCATCTGAGAAGAAAGCTGGGCTCTGTTAAGAGTTTACCTTGCTATGTGGTCTCATTTTTATTTTATGAAAAAATAAAACAAAATTTCATAACAAAATGATAAGAGAATAACAATAGCTCATACACTATGTATTGCTGTGTGATCCTGGGCCAGTTACTTTACCTTTCTGTGTGTCCATTTTCTCATCTTTAAAATGATGTCAGGGCCAGCAAGATAGTTCAGTGGTCTAAGTGCCTGCTTAGGCAAGTGCAGGGACTGAGGTTCGATCCCCAACACCACATGCTGCTCCAGCCCTGTGCCCTGGGAGAGCTGAGCTTGCTCCTGAATCCAGGTGTAGTAGTGCACACCAGTAATTGCAGTGCTGGGGAGGGTGAAAACAGGAGGATCACTAAGAGTCTGAGCTGTGTAGTGAGGCCCTGTACGAAGTAAAAAAATAAAAATTAAAATTAAATAAAATTATGGCAATTAAAGGAGGTTGACTAGGTATATAGCCATATGCCTGTAATCCCAGCATTCTGGGAAGCTAAAGGAGGAGGATCCCAGATTTGAGCCCAGCATGGGTAATTAGTGAGTGAGACCCTGCCTCAAGATAAAGATAGAAAGGACTAAATATGTAGTTCAGTGACTTCTAAAACTACCTTTACAGTTCCTCTCAGTATTTTATAAACAGTACTGCCATTTTTCTTCTTTGAAACATTGCTGATTTTCCCAATGGCAGGTGAAAAAATGTTCCACTGGGTGTTGGGAACTGAGAAGGAATCTTCTTTCTGACCTAATACATTAAATACAATCATCCACTAGAAGATGATCATTGTGTGGGATGGCGGCGCATCGATTTAGCTCCAGCACTCAAGAGGCTGAGGCCGGGGGATTGAGTCTGAGGCCCACCTTGGCTGTACAGCAAGGCTCTGTCTCAAAAAAAGAATCATTGATTCACTTAGCTGACTGGAAATTAGTGGCTTAGGGATCATTTGCTTGTTAGAAGCCAAAATGTTTTCAAAATAGTTTAAGCAAAAGTGGAGACTTTATTGGAAGAATACATGAGATGTTTATAAATATTCACCCTTGATCAACCTGCAATCCTGCTTTCTAAACATAGGAAATGGAAGTGCGTGAGGATTAGCAGTTTGCCACTTCAGAAATGTTGGTTTCTTTTTTGTCTTTGGTTCATGTGGCCTCCCTTTCTTTCTCTCTTCAAGGCCTGCGTTTTCCTATTTGTTGACTACAGAAACCTTTTGATCAGGTTTCTTAAAAAAAAATGAAGTAGGATTTTTGTGTTCCGATTTTGAGTTATCATGAGGAGGACTGGCCCAGCGGTCAGGTGGACACTTGCACTTGGGCGAGGAAGGGGTACAAACACAAAGCACAATGGTGACAGCTTGCATCCAGTCCTGTGAGACTGCAGGCCCGGGGCCATGCCTCACTGGGGTGGCCCAGCTGGAGCTGAGCCAAACAGAGGGGGCTGAGCAGGTGCAAAAGATGTGGACAGGAAGCACAGGGAAAGGGCTGTGAGCGAGATCACAGATGTCACAGACATGAGCATTGTGAGGTAGGGGAGGTGGTGAGGCCTATCTTGGAGGAGGGGAGGGCAAGGCCCCTGCCTCTTGTCTTTGGAGATCAGAGCCAGCTGGCTCCAGAGCAGGATGGCATGACAGAGGGGTATCACTAAGGAGAAACAGCTCATGGTATGGAAGGCAGGACACAGCAGCATTAAGGGATCTAGGGAATATAGAGTGCTGTGGTGTGGTCATCTTCCACTTCAGCTCCTGTGTGGGGAAAGGTGGTCTTAGAGCTAGAAGAAACTTGTCACTTAAATGTAAAGATTAAAAACATTCAAGCTACTTCATTTTAATAGCAATTTTTTTAGATTATAATCATTCTAAAGTAGCTGTTTTTAGACTACAATCATTTAAAGTGGTCATAAGTGAATTCTATAAGTTTGTGAAAGCTCAATACCAACTATATCAATAAAATC